>JAJAGP010001843.1:0-117500 GCA_025084515.1 Ancistrus triradiatus | reverse complement strand
TTCTCTCTCTCTCTCTCTTTTCAGCTTTGTTCTCAGAATATGCCCAGGCTTCATCATGAACCTGACGCTGAGCTCCGAGCCTGGATTATTCCTCGCCAACGGCTCTCCTGGAATGAGGGATCGTCCCGACACCGCCCTCATCCCTCAGGACTTCTGGACTGAGCGAGCGAACATCTCGAGCGGTGACCCCAATTCCACCCTGACCCCCACGGTGGTGTACGACCCACTCGGCGGGCACTCTGTGTGGCAGGTGGTCATTATCGTCCTTCTGACCGGCTCTCTGTCCCTGGTGACTATTATTGGGAATATTTTGGTGCTGGCATCGTTTAAGGTGAACAAGCAGCTGAAGACGGTGAATAATTATTACCTGCTCAGCCTGGCGTTCGCCGACCTCATCATCGGGGTTCTGTCCATGAACCTCTACACCACCTATATCATCATGGGCAAGTGGGCGCTCGGGAACTGGGCGTGTGACTTGTGGTTGGCCATCGACTACGTGGCGAGCAACGCCTCTGTCATGAACCTGCTGGTGATCAGCTTCGATAGATACTTTTCGGTCACGAGGCCACTGACGTACAGGGTTAAACGGACCACCAAGCGGGCCATGATCATGATCGGCCTGGCGTGGTCCATTTCCTTTGTGCTCTGGGCCCCTGCCATCTTGTTCTGGCAGTACTTTGTGGGCGAGCGGACGGTGCCCCCGGGAGAGTGCTACATTCAGTTCCTGTCGGAACCCATCATAACGTTCTGCACCGCCATCGCCGCGTTCTATCTGCCCGTCACCATCATGACGGTGCTCTACTGGAGGATCTATAAGGAGACCGAGAACAGGTCCAAAGACCTGGCCGGTCTGAAGGGCTCTGGGAACCAGGCCAAGTCGGGCGCCAAAGAGGAATCTGCTGCCATGATGTCCCCTGCGGACGGCTCCCAGAACAAACCGAAGCGAGCCAGCATTTTCCAGTTCTTTCCGCTCGGTCGGGGCGGTCATAATCGCCGTACCGGGGGCGACCCCGAGCACAGCAGCAGCGACAGCTGGAACAACAACGAACAGTCCGACGAAGAAGACGAAGATGCCGAGACCAGCGCCATCTATTCCATCCAAGATCCCGAGTGCGCCGAGGAAAAGATCGCACGCAAAGACTTCTCCAAAATCGGTACCCAGTCCCTGCCCAGTGTGGAGAACTACAAGACGAGCTCTTCGGCGTCCAAGTCTCCTTCAGCTCCGCTCTGCTTAAAGGACAACCCCAAAGCCAAGGCCAAGGGAAAGAAGGTGTCGCTGGTCAGGGAGAAGAAGGCGGCACAGACCCTGAGCGCCATCCTGCTGGCCTTCATCATCACCTGGACCCCGTACAACATCATGGTCCTGGTCAACACCTTCTGCGACGACTGCATCCCCGGCGGGCTCTGGGCACTGGGATACTGGCTGTGCTATGTCAACAGCACAGTCAACCCCATGTGCTACGCCCTGTGCAACAAGAACTTCCGCACCACTTTCAGGATGATCCTGCTCTGCCAGTGGGACAAGCAGAAACAAAACAAACCAGCACTCCAGCAGAGGAACCCAGTCGTGGCCTACAGGAAGAAAGAGCTCGCCTAGAGACCAGACGGACCTTTCTCAGAGGGTCTGGACCGTGAGACCCTGTGGGTGTGAGACGATAAGCGCTTCGCTTTAAGGGCTGTCGGGTTTGTGGGTTTGTAAATGTACGAGTCGCATTGTTCGTTCGGTGACTTACAAATGTGTACCAGCAGAGGGAGACGTGAGTCACAGAGATTAAAACACGTTTCCATTTTATTAATGCTGTTTGCGTTCGGTTACCACGGGCAACGATTTCAACAAGTAATAATCAGAACATAATTATAAGACCAGTAAGGCTGTTTTTGTAGAATGTTTTAAATGTGTGATGTTACTGCCACACAGCTGCAGGACTCATGGGGTTTGGCATGTTCTCCTTCCATTGGCATTCTGCTGTGTATATTTGAGTGAGTGTGTGTAACTCGTATGTTTATTATGTGTATGTTTGTGTTTATGTGTAGATCATTAGTGTGTGTGTCTGTAACATATATGTATGTCTGTGTGTGTCTGTTTTGCCTGTGTGTGGTGCCTATGTGTGTGTGTGGTGCACGTATGTGTATTTGTATTTCTGTTGCACCTGTGTGTGTATCTGTGGAAGCTATGTGTGTGTGTGTGTGTGTGTGTGTGTGTGTGTGTGTGTGTGTGTGTGTGTTTGTCTGTGTTGTTTCTGTTGTGTGTGCGTGTGTGTATGTGTGTTTTGCACGTAGGTATATGTGTGTCTGTTGCACCTATGTTTGTGTTCGTTGCATCTATGTCTATATGTGTGTGTCTGTTTTACTTATTCATTTGTTTCTGTGTGTATGAGTATTTTGTGTGTTCTGTGTGTGTGTGTGTGTGTGTGTGTGTGTGTGTGTGTGTGTGTGTTGTGTCTTTGAATGTGTGTTTTGTCACATTCTGAAGTTGAGTTTATTTTTATTATAATCTGTAACTAAACTGTTTCTACATTATTTTACTCAGTTGACGGAAACTTGTTGAAAAGACTGTCCGTGGTAATCACACACACACGCACGCACGCACGCACGCACGCGCGTGCGTTTCGGGAAATGCTGGATTATTATTAATATTGTTTTTTTATTTTTTGGTCTCTGTTTGGTGAAGCTCACTGAAAAACACTGAACGTATGTGTGTATGTGTGTGTGTGTGTGTGTGTGTTAATAAAGTTTTGTCGGGATTTAGCCGAGTTGTGTTAGCCTCGTTAGCCTGTACACATCCGCTTAGATTTGCTATCTTTTAAGGGTTTTAATTTTATTCTGATTTATTGGGTTATGGTTTTAAACATATTTTTACTTGAACCTGTAGTTGTAGAACCTGTAAAAATTCTAACTGTATTGGTAATAAAATATATATGTATATAAAAAGATAAATATATAAATCGCTTTTACATTTAGCATATCGCCGTTGTGTTATGAAGAGCAATGTCTCCCTCTAGTGGCTGAAACAGACATTGCATCAATAAAATGCACTACGATTAATTATCAATTAAATTGAAATATTAGACATGTTGAATATGTGCTGATTAAAGTGTGTAAGTTTAAGTATTAGGACTGATATTTGATTCAGATTCGTCCCCTATAAACAAGGATTAATCGATGAGGTTCAAATAAACTTTAAATGTAATAAATTTAAACATAAATGTATACAATCATGAGTTAAGAGTTAAGGTTTTGCTCAAGGACTCTAGAATTTTCTGAGGTGGGATTTGAACCTGGACCTTCTGGTATACAGTCTAGTACCTTAGCGAGTCCCAACAGACATCAAACAAACTAATTAATCCTGATTCTCCTAATTGATCTTCTGAATGATTGAATGGATTTCTCTTTTGAAAGAATGGTGTTTTCAGTGTAACATTTATTTATTTATCTTAACTTAGTGACACAGAATGTTATTGTACACTTGTTTTGGACAGCGTGTGCTCCCGCCCTCATCTGTAAATAAATAAATCTATAATGTTTCATAGAACATAATACATGTAATAAATGGCAGGATTTTTCCTATTTTTAAGTACAGAGTCTGTCTGGCCTCACACCAGCTTCTGTAGGTTCGGGATATATTTTAAATTGTTTGCAAAACTTGTTTATTCCTTTCTAAGACCTGGATAAGGACTACAGACATCAACAACGCTTTTATTGGTGTTGTTATTGGAATTTCTCTGTAATATGCTTTATTTTGTTTCTTATACACAACAGAATAGAACAATCCTGTCTGTAAATGTGCTCTGTGCTCTGTACAAACCATATTCTTTGGGGGAAATGTAGGACTTATATCTGCAAGTTTACTGTAACAGATTCGGCTTTTGAATTGAATCGTTCAAAGATGCTGTTTTAGTAAAAAGTCCTGAAAGTGTTTATTTCATGATCAGATCCAAAATTAACCCAGAATAACACTGAAGGGTTGTATTAAACATTTTTAGGACTGAAAAAGGATAGTTTTGGATAAAATATTTTGTGTTTTAATGTTTTAACCCTTTGGATCAGTGGTGCCTTCGTTCTTAAGGTTTCGGACCTCATTCAAGTCCAGGTGGTTTTAGGTAAGGAGGGGAACAGAAACTTTTTTACTGTATGAACTGACCAAATTAAAGAATTGTCATAAGGTTTGGTTAATGAACTCTGCATTAATAAGTGTTTGTTTTCTCTACAAATCATTTATCATTTGTTTCATTTTAATCCGTAGCTGCATGGTGATTTTGTAATCAAACTATTAGCATTTCTTTGCTTTTGGGGGGTTTGGGGGTTTTTCTCTGCACCATTTCCTTCTAACTCGAACCAGGATGATATAATCCCAAACTGTGAAGTGTGTTTCAGTGTCGTAACAGGCCTTGTGCTTCTCTACACAGATTTGGACACACGTGACAGTTGCTCTGTAAGATTGTTCGTTTCTTATTGTGTTGTTACAAATCGTTTTGTCATTAAGTAATATTAATAATAAAAATAAGACTCTTATTGTGTTTGTTCGGTTTCGTTCTCTGGAAAGTGACCACTAGAGGTCAGTGTTATACAGGTAAAATGGTACAGATTAAATATCTTTTTATAGCTTTTAATATTTATTAATATATATTAGTAAATAAATAAATAAAATATGTATTAATCAATTATTAATAAACAAAATATTGATTAACTAATACATGCCTATAGATAGGACATAAAAACAAACGAGAATTAAATAAATAAATACGTAAATGCATTAATTGTGTACCCATATTCCTCAACTAAAACTGTGCAGGTTAAATCATGTGCGATAAATAAATGATCTAAATATTTAATCCGTTTTATTTAGCAATTCATTATACATTATACCTGCCTAGATATTGTTGTATTTATATATTTATTCTTTTATTTACTAATATAATAGTTAATTAGTTTATTGATTAGTTGAAATAAATAAATGGTCTGGATACAGGACATTACAGACACATGTAGAATAAGCCAATAAATAAATAAATAAAATAGTAAGACATAAAAAAGAGATAAATAGAATAGTAAATAAGTAAATATTAAAGTGTACTGCAGCAGTATGATAAGAGAGGAATGTAAAAACAATAATAAATATATTAGTGTAAAGTTGGGATATAACAAATTAATGAGCAATAAATAAAAAGATAAAATAGATAAAAAGCAGTTACATAAAACATATGGAATAAATACATGACACTAAAAACATGAAAAACTGTTCTGTAAATAACAATTCATAAGTATGGCATTAACATGTAGACTAAATAAGTAATAAATTAAATAAATAAAACTGTATAAATAGAATAAAAATAACATGTGGATTAAATAAATAGATAAATAAATAATTTATAGGTAGAACATAAAAACGTGAAAGAAATAAAATGAAATATCTAAATAAATAGTTTATAGATAAGACACAACATGTGGAAAATAAATAAATAAATAAATAACAGTTTATAGGTAGAACATAAAGTAGAATAAACAAATAATTGAAATAAATTCATTTAAAGGTATTACATAATGACATGGAATAAATAAATAAAATAATTTATAGGTAGGACATAGAAACGTGGAATAATTAACTAGCTAAATAAATAACAGTAAATAAATTTATACATGAATAAATAAATGAATAATTTATAGGAAGAACATACATAGTGTGGAAAAAATTGTTTACACTACAGACATAACATGTAGACAATAAAATTAATTACTTACTTAATTAAATCAGTTAAAGGAAGGACATAATTAACATGGAATAAAAAAATTGTATAAGTAGAACATAAAAACATGATAAATAAAATTGAAAAAAAGAAATAATACCCTGAAATAAATTAATAAAATAATGAAATAGTGCAGAACGTTGTAAGTATATTATGATTATTTATTCCTATTGTGCATTAAATTACCTTTCTCGTATGTTATTTTGAATAGTGCAGCTTAGGTGAGGATTGAGTAGCGTTTTTTTTTTATTTCTGACTAGTTCAATTTATATATAAAATAATTAAAACCATTAACATAAATTAAGTATTATAATAAATCCTCTCTCTCTAGCTGAAACAGGTATGTTACGTGGTGACGTCATGCGGCTGTTTGCGCGGGAAATGTTAGCCAATCAGGGATGATCTCTGAGGGCGGGAGGAAGGGGAGAGTGATGGAGGTGGTTTAACGTTATGGTGCAAGTTGTTTACATCCCAGATTTATGTAGTGAATGTTTAATTTCCCTCAGTTATAAGCCGCATGTGGTTTGGAAAGTCGCGTGTTTAAGTGGCAGGGATAAAGTCGAGTCAGTGTAGTGTTTTAAATTCTTTTTTTAGAAGTTATATATATATTTTTTTTCTTAAAGGGTTTGTGATTCAGAACCAGCTGGTTATTTGTTAATGGGATCCGTTAATTTGAAGGTCAGCCATTTTGAGAGGCTTCTGCCCACCTTGTGTGTCCCGTCTGTTTATTAAACCAACTCAGAGAAGTTTGTTTAGATGAAAAGGATTTAACAATTTTAGTAAATATGAATTATTTCAAGACGCCTCAATGATAAGCTTTTGGAAAGAGAAATAAATGTACAGTAACGCCGCAGCGCCATCTTCTCAGGTAAGACTACTAGAGTACTGCACAAAGTTAGGTTCTGTACCAACACTAGATGGGTTTGGTTTATTTTTAAACACTTCTGCAGAACTAATGTCATAACAGTTTTAATTTAATTGTTTTCATTAAAACTAATATCTTTGGTCCATGAATTTGAAAATGGCATCAGTTTTTTTTTTTTTTTACTGACATCCATAGCTGACTGTAATGTTTATATTAGAAAAACACTTTTAGAAGATATAGGATATTTTATAAGATCTGTATAGGATCCAGCATGGAAAGTCAACCAAATTACTTCGGTTATTATCAATGGAAACTTCACTTGGAATTGCTCAGTTTTGCTAAATACCACAGGTTTTAAGATGCAATTTTGAATTGTTTATTACAAAATGTAAAGTTTATTTGTTCGTTTGGCTGGACTGCTGTGCCATCTTATATTTTTGTGGTATATTTTGATTCATTTGCATCTATTGCCTCGTTTTGTAGGAACATTTTGACTGTTACCTGAGCAGAATTTTTAGTTATTGGAATGGCCAGAATTGCTCAGTTTTGCTAAATACCACTGGTTTTAAGGTGCTATATGTTTTATTTTGAAATTTAAGTTTGTTTGTTTGGCTGGAGTGTTGTGCCACGTTGTATTTTTGTGCCATATTTTGATTCATTTGCATTTATTGCAATATTTTAGTAGAACGAAATGACGTGAGAGGTTTAATTTAATTGTTCTGATTAAAATATTATCAAAAGGTTGTTTGATAATATTGTTAATCACTGTCGTGTTCAAATAGTGTTTTTATTACACAAAACCTTTTTACTACAGCAGATATAGGATCAAAATATGGAAAATGGGCCAATCACCAACATTTCTTTAATTGTTATGAAGGGAGGATTGACTTGGAAGGATCAAATCTGCTCAGTTACGCTACACACTCAGTGTTACTGTGTTTTATTTTGAAATGTTTATCATTAAGTTTTAAGAGTTTTTCTGTTTATTTCTCTGGAGTGTTGAGCCACCATACGTTTTTGGTCTATTTTGATGCATTTGTGTTTTTATAGGAACATATTGATTGTTTTGGTTGGTTTTTAAACACTTTAGTTGGACCGGTGGGGTACGAGTTTTGTTGTTTTTAAACCAGAAACGTCAGTTGGTGCAGCTGCTCGTTATTACTAAGCGTGTAATCTAATCTCTGTAGAACTTCCATTACACAAAACATTTTTACTATAACGTTTATAGGATCAAACATGGAAAATGGGCTAATCATTGAAATTTCCTGACCTTGTCACTGCATCATTTCTCCCCCAGTGATTACCAAGTGACAGGAGAAGGGTATTTTAGCAAATAGAATGGTCAGAATTGCTCAGTTATGCTCCTTACCACCTTTTATGTCATGTTTATCACTGTTTCAAGGGTTTGTTTGTTTGTTTGGCTGGAGTGTTGTGCCACATCGTGTTTTTGGACTGTAATTTGATTCTTCAACAGTCGTTGATTGGTAACAGTGTTCCATACGGTTGAAGTTTATTGTCCTGTTTTGAGTTGAGCCTTTTTGTTTTTGCAGAGCAATCATTCTACTAAAACTGTACGTCATGGCACTTGTTCTTCTGTTTATGAGTGTTTGTGGGTTTATTGTTTATTGTTTTCTGTCTGTTGTGTGTTTGTAGCGCGTGTGTGTTTGTAGCGCGTGTGTGTGAGAGAGATGCAGCCTGTGTGGTTGATGGATTCCTCGTCGGAGCACAACCTCCCTCGTGTTCCTCTCAGAGACAGACTGCTGGAGGCCCTGCGCTTGGGTAAACAGCGTCACTACTACGTTTCCCATCACCCCTTTGACCAGGATGAGCGGGAGGAGTGGCGCTCGGGCTTTGGCGCGCATGTCCCGAGGGTCCGCTCCCCCTCCCTGCCCGGCTCTCTGTGCAGAACGAGGGATGAACAGACAGAGGGGGGAGGGAGCGAGAGCGAAAGCGACCTGCTGTTCTTGTCTTGTGCTTCATCCGCCTCCTGCGCTCCGCACTCCTCATCCTCGGACGGTGAGCACGCTTCGGGGATCGGTCAGGAACAGCCTTGCAGGAAGCGCACACACACCGTCTGCGGCAGGCATGGCCTGAACGAGCTCGCCATGGGCAACCAGGATGCGAAGCCGAAGCGCTCGGGGGACGCGGAGAGCGCGGCCGATAACGACGGCGGCGGCAGCCAGAGCGCGGACACCACAAAGAAAGGATTTCACGGCAAGAAGAGCCATGGGAAGAAGAAGGGCAAGTCCGAATCTAAATCGGTTTTTTCGAACATCCGCAAGCGCAAGAATCTAGCCAAGGTGAAGGGCCTGCTGAGCGTATCCAGAGAAGATGCGCTGGACTCACAGCAGGACGAGCTGGAAACCAAAACGCCGGACCTGTCGGCGGACGAGCTCGGACAGTCCGACGCCGAGGACCAGAGAGCTGTCCCGTCTGACAATAACAGCACCCGCGAGACGCCGGAGGCTCCCGAGAAGAAGGCCAGCTCCGGATCGGACACGGATATCTACAGCTTCCACTCGGCGGCCGAGCATGAGGATCTGCTGGCAGATATTCAGCACGCCATCAGACTCCAGCATCAGTGGAAACAAAATGGCATCGATGCCGACAATAAGCATCACCGTCCGGAATCCGTGCCGTTCATCGTCCCAAACGGCCTGGAGACACGGTCTGATGCTAAATCAGCAGAGGAGGAGAAGGAGGAGGAGGCGGTGAGCGTTAACCTCGAGCCTTCAGACCCGGGCCTTTGTAGTGCTATCGCCGTAGCAACCGGCACAAAAGACCCTGAGCCTGAGCCGCAGCCTAACACTGTGCTCTGTGCCATCAAGGTGACCAGTTTGACCAGCTTCCAGGACCTCACGGCATCGTTCGAAAGCGCCGTGGAGGCCACCGAAGACCCGGAGGATCCCGATCTACACGAAGACGAGAAACTTCCAGAACCTGAGCACACCGAGAACGAACCGGGCGAGGAAGAAGAGCAAGTCCTCACGAGGAGGAAGAGTAGCGTATCGCTCCCACACTGGCTCCTGCAGCAGAGCCCGGCGGCCGCGCGCCACTCGAAGTCCAGCACCGCTGGCAGCAGCCCCACGGTCAAACCCTACCCGCCCATCCACCCGTCCTACATCAAAACCACCACCCGCCAGCTCAGCTCGCCCGTGCCCTCTCCGGTGCCCTCGCCCAACCACAGCCCGCTCTGCCAACGCCGCTCCAACGATGAGCCCGTCACCAGCGCCACCGCCGGCCGACCCGTCAAGAAGCGCTTCAGACAGCGCCAGCGCTCCTACAGCGTCACTGGACCCATCAGCCGGTCGGCCGACTGGACCGAGGACATCCGAGCGCTCCCGTCCAAAACGGGTTCTGAACACTTTCTGGACTACGGCGGATCAGAGGGGGCGCTCGGAAACGGACAGGAGGCGATGAGACGCAGGGCTTCGACCGGGCAAGGGTCCACCTGCAGCTTTCAGGACGTGTTTACAGGTGAGGAAGCGATTTCAGACGGATAACGAGCATTTCCATGTTTACAGGAATACTCAGCAGCTCTTTAGGTCATTAGGTCATGTGATCAGAACAGCGTCAGTTTAAAATCGAAAAAATGTGTTTTAAATGATGTATAAACTCCAATCTCCGATCCTGTAGATGGCGCAGTACAGTGTTAGACTGCAGAGTTATTCCCCTAAATAATGAACGTGATGTGATGGGTTAAGACTCGGGTCGTAACTTTTTTCGTCTGTTTTAGCTGTAGGTAGATGTGGAATATTGCTACGTATCGCACTGTATCGTGACATAATCGTAGGGCGGGTCCTTTCAGTACCCAGCTCTGATTAAACATCCGTTAATTGCTTATGAGCTGCCATCTCTCTCTGGGCTTCATTCTGATACCAGACGTCAGCACGGAACAGCCAAACAGTGAGTCATCGTCTCTCTCACTGGATTCAGAGAAGAACAAAAACAGTAAATTGAGTAGGAGAAGTGGCAGAAAAGCCCGAGGAACCTCTGTTCTAATATATAAGGTACAGTTCTAGCCAAGGACGACACAAACAAAAACAAGCAGTCGATTATGTCCATATGTGTTATAAAATTGTTTATTGAATACAAATTCAGTGGCTAAACTCCTAACAGCAAACATTTGGCTGAACACATAATTGCTACACATATCAAATATTGAGGACCAAACATGACAAATCGATTAATAAATAAATAAAACCACAAATAAGTTGGTGGTCAACATCAAATGGTACAAATAAAAGCTTGACTTATTTAATTATTTATTAATTTGTGGGTTTATTTATTTAAAATAAATTGGTCATGTTCAACATAAAGTGGTATATAAATAAAAACATTTATTTGTGGTTTTATTTATTGTTTTTTTTTTTTGTTTTTGTTTTTGTTTTTTTCTAGATTTATTTATTGATTAATTTGCCACATTTGGCCCTCTGTAGTCAAACAGGATAGATAAAATATAATTAAAAGACAGTTTTTAAAAGGAAGAGCATGATTCTCGTTCAAAGCATATTCTCAGGTATATTCAAAGGTATATTCTCTTTATTCCTTATTCCACACTGGGCCGCTTACTGAACAGAAACAGCTCAAACACCGGTACGTAGATCATCACGCTGTGTGTTTTGGACTCGGGTCCGATTTATTGTTTTTAATAGATTTAAGTTTAAACAGTTCAAATGTCCCATGGTAATGCATTGACTGAAAGTTTAGATTCAAATTATAACTGACACATTTCAAATTCCAACCTACAAATTTTCACTGAGCACCTGTGCACATTGACCCCTCCCCTTCACACACAGTCTTGTGTCCAAAAGTATTGGGACACAAACCAACACTCTACTTGCTACATTTCAAGCACGGTTGTAGTTCCTGCAGATCTAGTTTTATTTCAGTAACTACATTTAATAATTAGGTAATTTAGCTTAATTTTCATGCTATAAGCAGGTCGGGTTTCTTTTTGAGACTTAGTCCTAACAGGGTTTCTTCCTTTCAGTTAGAGCTGTGGATCTGGATATTTCTAAAGCTGCTCTGAGGAAATGCTCTGTTATAGAAAAGAGATACAGATATAAATCTGGCCTTACTTGACGGTAGTTTTGACCCGTCTTTATCTGGATTGTATCCTAATAAGATTTTAGCCATGTGCGTTTACATTGCGCGTGTGTCAGGGGTAATATGGGGATCGGCGCGTAACTCTGGTCCAAACTGTGTTTCCTGTTTCTTTTTTCAAAAGATAGTCGCTGCATCAAAAGTCTTTATTTTATATAATTAATTACATTTCCTTAAACTGGAAAAAAATGCTTCTGCTTCAGGATTAATAAAATAAACAAAAAGAAGCAAAACCTATCCAGACAGAAAGCTGCCTCATGCAGTAACAGTAAGTGATTGAATAAACGATTTACAAGTCGTAAAAAGTCATTCACTTGTTTTCTTCAAATCAGTTTTTAATTCATGTTAAATTAATTGGGTGGGCCTTTTCTTTCCTGTGTGTGTGCCGTTAGGCAGTGTTATTAGTCGTGTGTTTCTCCCAAGCTGTCAGTTGATCAATAATAAAATCAATCGCTTTGCCTGTGTTAATAATAATAATAATAATACGTTCCGTTTGTGTAGCGCCTTTCACAAACCCAAGGACGCTTTAGAGAGGGGGGGAAACGAACAGACAAAAAAAGTATGTTGTCGTCTACAGAGGTCATTTACTGCCTTCCTTACCTAATGCCTTAACCCCGCTGGGCTACCACAGTCGTCGGACCTAAAGTCTGTTTAACATTTTATGTTTCATTTTGTCTCCTGTTGTTTCCATGTTACTGCTTGTAAAATGTTCAGCTTCAGGACGATGTTAATAAAAAGAATAGTATTATTAGTAATCAATAATAAAGGATATTTAAGTAAAAGCTTAAACGTGATGTAACTATAGATCTGCTAAAACTAGTGACGGTGTCATGCTCTTGTATAAGACACTGAAATCCTCCTTGATCCTTTCTTTCTAACAAAATGAGATGTACTCTGTATCGGCATTTGAATTTTTCTTGTTTGTAATGTTTTTTTTAATTTTGTTTTTTTAACACAGCAAAAAGGAATTGAACCCTAGAAATTGCATGGCGTCCAGTTTGAGATGAAATGCGTCCGGATATTTTACATGTATTGCAAAATCAATAAGCAATAAATACAAATGTATTGCGTTTTGCATATATAGTGTGTAACCGCTTTAAAAGTCCTCTTTGACTTCCTCTAGCTAATTAAAACAGCCTGTTTCGCAAGAGTAGCTACGACGTCCTGGTATGCAAATAAAACCTATTTTAAATAAACCGTAATGAAGGCATCTCTGTCCGTTATTCCTTAGCTAACCGTGTGGAAAAACCGCCAGACTGTCTCGGAGAATTGTCTATAGCTACGGCTTATGTCGTGCACAGAAACAAAGAAAACGTCAGAACCATTGAAATAAATTGTGTAACTTGTGGAAACAATTTAAAGAACGTTCTCCAGAGCAGCTGCAAACATTTTACAAAATCCTTTGAGGAACTAGTATCGTTAGCTCGCCCTCTCAGATTGCTTTGTGAGTCTCTGTGCTGTGGTTTTGTTTTCAGTTACAAGTTTGGTGTATGTTCATACCAATTTAAAAAAAATTTTTTTTACACAAGCCTCCTTTAGATCGGCACGAGCGCACACACACAGACACACACTCCTAATCTGATAAATCAATACCATTAGCTCGGCTATGGCTCTCTGCTGGAGGACTGCTATAAATATTTAACGCCTTATATAGCAGAGGGCTGGACAACACCATGCCCTTCTGCTAGGGATACCCTGGTCTGCATCCTTAAAATTAAGCTTTACCCGTTAATGAGCCCAAGGCATGATGGACAGCTTACAGTTTTGGTCAACATTATTGGCACTCTTGATTGTTTAGTATTAAAAGGTGGACATTCAACAAAAATGTTGACCTGTCATTTAAAAACAGACATGAAGGAGAAGTCCAGTATGTGATACGGACAGGATTAAAGGCACCCTTACATTTGTGTGTCCATGTGTGAGCTTCATGCTGCTGTCTGCTGGTCGTTTCTTCCTCTGCAGCTCTCTCAAACATCTTTTCCCTAATACAATAAGGTCCTTAGATGGGATTCTTTGACAAACAGACTTTCAAAGATCTGAACGTGCATGAGCAGTACTTTGAAAAAAATTTAAATAAGTGCAAAATTAAAAACTGACGTAATTTCGAGCTGCACTGCAGCATGGTGGGTTATTTCACATCTCTGGAGCTTAACGGAGGCGAGCAGAATGCTGTTGCTACTCGGTCTCAGTCATATTCGGGCTTTATCTGTAAGTGATCATGTTACAGACTGTCATGCTTGGGCAGAAAGCGGGAGATGAGCATTAGAAACTGGTACAGAGCAGAGCTTTTTATTAAGAAACTGAAATAACCCTGGAGAACTGGGTGTAATAACCAAACTAAGACCTGGACATATGGAGTCCACAAACACCAAAACACAGTGAACAAGAATGTCGTGATACGACACGAGGAAGAGGGGAAACCCAAAGTGTGAGAACCAAGACGTAGTGAATTCACACCAAACAAAGGAATTGCAGAGTTTGAATAACAAAACTAGTGAGACAAACAGCTGAAATCAATCAGGAATCAGAATGTAAACAAAGGTGGCGCACCACACAGGGATGATGTATAAGGGGCGGTGGATGCTGGGTAATGTAGTCCTGTAGTGTGTACAGTACATACCTTCTTTTTGTGGGATTATTGCTCTGTTTTAACCCAGAATGTCTGCTAGTAAGATTAAAAGCAGCGATGATCTCTATAAGAAGCAGCAAATCATAACAGTGAACACTAAAATGAATGTAAGAGAGATCAGGTGTTGGAGTCTCACAGGCTGGATACAAAAGCTATTTGTGTGTGTGTGTGTGTGTGTGTGTGTGTGTGTGTGTGTGTCGGGGTGAGGTGGGGACCCTTGAAAATATTCTTAATTACAAAAGGGGGGCGCGGCAGGAAGGTTTCTCCTTGGCTTTCGGCCTTAGCCCTGTTTTCGGTGTGTGTACGTGGTTTTCCTCAGAGGGCTCCGCCATCAGCTTTGTTAAAATAAGATCTGAAAGCTACCGATGTGTTTTCTCACTCTGTCACCAGAATTGGAACGGCGGATTAAATTCGGGGACTTAACCACAGAATCAGGTGCAGTTTTATCCTCCGTGTCTTCATCCAGCCAATTATCACGTTCCGCCTCCGTCTCTCTTCACGCCTCCGTCTGCTTTGCGCCTTGTCACAGACCCCCCTCCCCACCCCCCGTTTCCCTCAGACGGAGCTTGGGGGTGGGGCGGTGTTTATTTCAGTCATGCTTTGTAACGTCGTGTTTCATACGCATGATGCGTTTCTTAACAAGCTCTGCTTTATAGTTTGTGTAATCCATCTGCTACTAGTTATTGATCATCATTGGAGCTCTGTGATCAGATCCAAGAGGGAGATCTTGATCATTCTGCCTCCTCGCCTCTTTTTCGCTCGAGGCCGGTTTCAGATGGATTTCAGAGCGAGGTCGTTCTGAAAACAACCTTGGTTTAGTCCTCCTTAGATACTGGTTTAGCTACTTAACCGTTTGCTTTTCTACACACATTCTGTTTCTTTATTATTCCCTCAGTTGAAAAGATCAAACTTAGAAAATTAATGCTGAGGGATTTCGATCTGTACCTTATGGACGGACGATGAATGAGAATAAACTTTGTGACCTTAAATGTGGTGGCAAGTAAAAAAATGTTTTTAAAAAATTGTGTGCTGATGCTTTTTATGTACGCAAACATGTTAGTTTGAATTTTATATCAAACATTTACACTTTTTCATGATTTTGTCTTCATCTACAAGAAGATTAAGTAAATTTCCGTTTTTATTTATATTCTTGCTAATTTTCTGACTAACGAAGAACCATTAGAGGCATACTGGTGTGCAATTTTAGGATTTTAGTTTCGGCCCCCCATCGCTCCCTGTGTGTGTGTGTGTGTGTGTGTGTGTGTGTGTGTGTGTGTGTGTGTGTGTGTGTGTGTGTGTGTGTGTGTGTGTGTGTACACAGCACTAAGCGCTGGCAGCACAAACACAGCCACACAAACAGCACAGCACTTTTACAGACTTTAATTCAGAATTTACTTCGTTTGTAGCCTAAACGCAGCTCAGCGGCTCGTGGGTTTGTTTCTAATGAGAAGCGTTAGATTTCAGATGTGTTTTGGGTGCTACTCGGTCAACTGAATAGTCTCTCTATATTGAAAGCACAGTAGGTAGGAAGACTAATGAGGGAGTAGAGATCCATGTTGGACACGGCCATGTCTTTAGTGTGAAAGCTCTTCGGTGAGTGCTGTTACATGCAGGGCGGAAGTATTCCGTGGAGGAATTGGCAGAATTTGACAAACCTAAGAAAGGTAAAGAGTTTAAAGCTAAGGTTAGTGAGAGTGCACAGCCAGGCATAAGCCAGCATATTGTCATATGTATCATATGTATCGTTATCGGGGTATGGAATTTTGTTCATATCACACAGCCCTAGTGTTCAGTCTTCTGTTATTATGTCGGCAAAACTTCCAGAAAAGCTGTTACCTGGATTTATTAGAATCATTGAGGTTGTGCTCTGAATTTTGCAGTTAAGCCTATTCTTTAGTTTTTTGGGATACCCGCAGCTAGTCTGTTTGACGTTACTCCCATGATGACGAGCTTGCTAGGTGTTTTCGGCTTGCCTTTATCTTGGTAAAAGCAGAGCTCTGTATCCCAAATGAGATCTAATGAGCTTAGAATAATCGTATTTACAGGTTGAAACGTTTTAGAGCTATTAACGAATACATTTTGTCCTAATGCAGTAACAAGCACAAGTAGGGGGAGTGTAATCTCCCTAAGCTTTTTAATTGTTGGTTATATTTACACTTCAGACCCTCAAAATACTGACATTACCGATTTTCTGTCCAGATTATACACATCAGGGAACCCATAAGGCTCTAGTAACCCTGGATAATGGCTTCTGAGTCGTACTGTTACTATATTCTCTCCCCCTCATTCTGTTTCTCTCTTTCTCAGGCCGGACTCTTTTGGAGAGATTTTTCCAGCAGCAGGAGAGATCGGATTCTGAGGAAGAGGCAGAGAAGCTGTGCTCTCGGATCCTGGCCATGGGGCTCCTGCTGCCTTTCGGGGACTGTTTTCGGGGAGCAGTACGGAGGCAGCGCGCCCCACGTCGCCCCTCAGTTCAGTGTGAGTCTGTCTGTCTTTGTGTAAGCGCCGCATGTAACGGTTATACCCGTCACTCTGGGAGATGGGCTCCGAGTGGGGCCGGGCTGGGGTCCAATATCAGTGCCACGTCACCCCCTCTAACCTTCTGCTCGCTGAGCGGACCCGAATGGGCGGTACGATTCAGATCCAGAAATACTTTATTGATCCCAGGGGGAGATTGGCGATGTTACAGAAGCACCCATTTATGTATAAAAGTACAAAAAATACTCACTCAAATAAAGAAGAAAAGTTATGCAAGATATAATATATAGAATACACACACATGATTTTAAATCCAGCAGCAGATTCTGTTTCCGTCCAATCTGGCAACACGGTGAGTGCGTCTCTGCAGCAGTGACTCAGAGCAAGCGTGCAGCAGAAAGTGTGTGTTCAGCGCCTTTCGGTTACATAAATAAACGCACCCTTGCGCACACAGCGTTTTGTGAAGCGTCTCAGGATGGGCAGGAGTGCCTGGCATCACCCTTTACCCTCTGCATTCACCCCGTATCTTCAGGACCCCCCAGTAACATGATCCTACTGCAGGCACACACCCCCGCCCCCTTATGCTGCAAGGGCAGGTCCGGGGTCCTGAGCACGTGACTCTGGGTTCTACAAATATCTGGGAAAAACACTTGCTAAGTAGCTTTTGGTTTAGTTCGTTACTCAGGTACAACGTCACAGCGTCGGTCCTCTTTAAACGCTTATGTTACGCGTTTTTGTTTAAGGTACCGTTCCTGGTGCGTTCTGGTGCCATCTGGCTCTCAGAGTGCTCTTTGTGGGGCTTCCGTTTGTGGTAGTTGAACAGGACAAAAACCACGAGTCGCTTTGCATGTTTAATGTGGTAGTAACTTCAGGCTCCTGCAGATGGCGCTGCACGAGGGTGATGGGGATTTGTAGCTATGTGTTGAAAATGGGTCACACATCCTCCTTGGTGCTCCTTTGCTGCCATCTAGTGTGGAACAGAAGTAACCGCGTGCATCTCGAGTCTCCATCAGGCTGCACGCATCTAAACGTTGTTTATTTTTTGTACATATTTCTGTTGTTTTTCCCCATAAACAGTAAAAAGCCGTTATCTGGTAATGAATGTTGTTAAGTGATCTATAGCTTATCTTTGCTTACAAAAAAAAGACAGACGGTGCATTTATAGCTGAAATATGTTCATCAAAGTTCAGCAGTGGAATAGGGCACGGAAACACTCGGGCTGGGGTTTTTGTTTTGTTTTTTAAAGATATGTTTAGATTAAAGTAATGTAGTTGGAATAACTTTTTTTTTTTCTCTCTCTTTTCTCCCCTCCCCAAACAATAAGTCTCTTTAAATTAAATTTAAATTCCAATCGAATCTTTATCCAGGATTAAATTCTTGAAGCAGAAAGCTGTTAGTTTTATCATCATATACCGGGATCAGTGTACAAAAATGACCCACAAATAAACTCTTAAAACCATAATTTAATCTTGTATTGTAAAAAATTGTTTATAACTTGGTGTTAATTAATTGATAACAGATTATTGTTCAAATAATGCAAATCTAATTTTACACGTTTCTTTTTATTGTCATTTCTGTGACGTATTTTAAAATGCTTGCAAAAGTCAGAAACTTTGGGTTTTATATAAAACGAAAGTTCAGTGAAATCTTAAAACTTACATTCACATTTTGCGCTGAAATCATGTTGAATTTAGAAGAAAGGAACATTTTTAAAAATTTGCAAAAAAAAGTTGTTGGTCCTTCTGAAGCCAGGATAACTTTAGCTCCTGATCCTAACTCTCTCCTGATTCTTCCCTTTTCATTTATTGTAGTTTCTACATTTGAAATTTATTCTCCTCCTGCTGAAGCCAGGATAACTTTAGCTCTTCAGCTCTTCTTTTTTTTATTAGTTTCAGTAATTCGTAAGTGTGCAGATGGAGAATAAAACAGTTTTCTCTTGGAGTGATTCATTTAATGATATTTTTTATTAAAATATAATTCTGTAATACATTTTGTATTGAAAAATGGTCAAAGTTGTTTTAGATCAATGTGATCCCGGATAGGAAATCTGGGGATTTGGTTATCCGGACAGTCTGGATCATTGAAGGCTTTGAGAAATGAGCCCTAGTGCTTGTGTTTGTTAAACTGTCTATAAATGCTGAAGTCTTAAGCTCATCGTACGATAAACATACCGGCCTTTCTGATTTTCGATGTCTTGTTTCGATCTGTGTATCTGTAGCATGATCAGTTGTACACCTGGGCTCCGGTCAGTCGGCCTCCTCTGTCACTGGAAAGTTTGGAGAGTCGTTTACCGGGTCACATCAAGTCCCTGTGGCCTCCGCCCAAACCTGGAGTGGAGGAGAAACCTGGACTGAAGTACACCGAAGCAGGTATGGACACAGGCATCTCAAAGTGCTGCTCTCAGATTGTTGGATAAACACTGCCCCCGTGTGGTCATGGAGACGTTTATTCATGCATTTATTAATCTATGAGAGTGAATGCAAGTGAGTAAATGTCACAAGATTAAAAAGTTGGTCATGGCAGCTCGAGCAGAAGAGGTGTCCCAATACTTTTGTCCATATAGTCTGTATCTTGCTCATTGTTTATCTCCGCTGTGAACAGAACTGCTGACTGTGTTTAAAAATATCCTAAAATATGCAGACTCACACTCTTCTTTGGCAAACCACGGTTCAGAACCCTGTGTGTGTGTGTGTGTGTGTGTGTGTGTGTGTGTGTGTGTGTGTGTGTGTGTGTGTGTTTAAGACTAAACCGAATATTTCTCCTTTACTTTGCATTTGATCCAACAGAGGATGCTGAGGGTAAGTGATTCTTTTTGTGGCTCATGGTGTCCGTCCCTTCATGCCGTCGCCTCGTTTGTGATTCTGGTTTGTTTTCTCGCTTTTTTGGGTGTTTTATCTAATTCTGTATCGCCAGATTTTACTGCTTGTGAAATGCTCAGGTTCGGGATGATGTTTGTAAAAGTAATAGTAGTATTATTGATAATGAATACTAAATGAGAGCAAAGCTTTTTGGTGTGTAGTTGGATAGACTTTTAATCAAAGGATCACGTGCTGTCGGCAAACAGGACATTTTGTTCGTCTTATTCGTTTTGTTGAAATTTGAGGCAACAACATAAAGGGTTGCGTGTGTGTGTGTGTGTGTGTGTGTGTGTGTAGTTTTGAGAGTGTAACAGCCCTCACTGAGGATTAGGGCTGCAACTAACGATTATTTCAATAATCGATTAATCGGTCGATTATTTTTTCGGTTTAAAAAAAAAAAAAAACCTTTCCATGTCTTTATTCAGAAATATAACATTAAATAACAGAGCAAATAAGTGCTTACAATAAATGAATAATAATAAATTAAAATAGCAAATTAAATAATAAAGAAAAATAAGTGCATCTCTGATGCAAACACTACATACAAACTTATTCACTCCCTTTCTTTAGGAATTTGCAATGCATTGCATTGTCAACATGCTCCAGGCTAAAGCTGGCTCTCTTTTTTAGAGACTATGGCCCTGTCCACACGAAACACGGGTATTTTTAAAAACGTGTAAGCTTTTCCTATGCATTTTGACCGTATCGTCCACACGAAAACGGACTTTTTTTTGCAAAAACTAGAACCTCCGTCTTCCCGTTTTCCTATTTTTCCTGGTTCCCTCCCCTACCTGATCCCCTTGCATCCTTTTCCCCCCCGTCCATCCCCCCCACAGCGTCGCCGGTTGGACTGGGGAAACGGAGTTTCTTGCTTGTAAGGTCATTTGTCCACCGTTATCTCCTTTGTTTACATGAGGCGATTTTGTGCAGTAGCGGACATAGCCAAAATGGTGCCAGCTGTAACACTGCTGTCCGAACTTGTTACAAATCTACAAATATATTTACAATTATTACTTTTCATTACACTGAAGAACAGAGGCGTCAGAAAGCGCTACGGAGGTCACTACTATATCCATCACACGTACGAAGCAGTTCCCGCCCCCAGCGTCGCCGGTTTGGGACGAGACCCGGTCGGACCAACGAGATAGCTTTCAAAACGAAGTGGTTGTTGAAGAAGAATGGCGAGAAAATGTTGGTATGCATAGGACGTTGCTGTTGTCGCTGAGTGAGCTGCTTCGCCGGCACATAGGACTGCTGGTGTGGCTCTGCTCCTGACAGCGACTGTGTGCGGTTTTGTGTTTAAACAGTGCTTGTGTGGACGCGATGTTTTTTATAAACGAATTTGAAAACTCGCGTTTTAGAAAATACCCGTGTACGTGTGGACATAGCCTTAACGCTAACTTATTTTGAAGATTCCACGTCCGCGCCGGCTCCGCCTCACTCCGTTCAATCGCTCGTGTTTTTTTTTTTCCAGCGCTGACCGCAAGTGCCGCAAGTAACGTAAGCGGATATGATAAGGCGGGGGACACACAAATCATGGGACACGACGAATCGATAATGAAATTCGTTGTCGACGCTTTTAATAATCGATTATTATCGTTTTTATCGATTCGTTGTGGCAGCCCTACTGAGGATGTAAATAAATAGTGAGATGGAACTCCTGCTCTGGTTCTAAAAGGGCTCTGACCGATATCCTGATTGATTAACGGTAACTGATCCCCAGTTCAGCCTCAGTGATGAACAAAAGCCATGAGCTCAGCCTCGGTGTGAAATATATTCCATGTGTGATTTTGAGCATCGTGTTCCCTTCACACCGAGCGCGCTCCGTTCTTGTCTAAACACTTTTGATTTCTTTAATTTCAACTTAAAAAAACAAAAACCCGAGTGCAGGAAGCTTTTTATAGTGTTTTTGTGAGCATGAACAGATCAGAATGCACTTAGATAAATAACCAGATGGTTCCATACAGTCCCTGTGAGCTTTATCTCCATCATTCTCCAGCCCTTCAGTTCTATTCCACCAGATCTGTTCTTTAATATCCATGTTTTTAGAGGCAGCCTGTTGCTCGTCCTATAAGCTCCTGATGAGCTGTTCTGCCCAGCGACCGAGCTCTGATTGGTCAGCCTGATTTTAACCACGTGTGTTCTTTGACAACTTTTTTTCTTGTTATAACTTTCAGTCTGTACTGGACAAAGTCATCGGAGAAATAAATGAATACATTAGGAGCAAAGAAGTCGAGCAAAATTTGAAGCGTCCAAAGGTTTCCACTGGTGTTTTATGTAGGTCACTTAATCGATTCGTTAACGATGAATTAGTAGGAAGTTGGTTTTTAAGGCCGCGCTTGATTATTCAAATCAGTAAATATGCTAAACCTTCAGCGTTTCCTGTCAAAAACGAGAACACAACTCATGTCCGTTAATCGCCGGTGTCTCCATTTCCTGAGATCATTTGTTTCTTTTAACGTTTCACATTTTTCACCTCCTGCTGTTTTATCATGCTTTATCAGGAGATTTAATGTTTTATGGATATTATAACATTTGTATTTATAATATGTTCTCTATATTTTGTGTGTGTGTTCCAGAGCACCATGGCTGTTCTAATCGGGGCTGAAGAAAGCAGCAGCAGGAATGGAAATCCCAAGACCTTACAGGTACATCTAATCATCAAATGATTTTTAATTCCTAGAGGTGATAGAAGTCGTGCCTTATTTTTTCAACGATGTAACCAATTCAATACTACATATAAGATATAAAAACTATCCCATTTGTTTTGATGGTTAAACGGAAACCTGTTTATTGGAACATTTTTTGTCGTTTTTAAACATATAAGAGAAGTGTGAACTCTTACATTTGTTAGTACAGTATAAGGGTTTGGGGACACACAAGGGGTGCCTAGATCCCATTCCTAGAAACGCACCTTTGATTGGCTTCTGATTAAGACGTAGGTCGTAAACGTGAACGGATGTTGATCGGTTTCTGTGTTGCAGTACCAAGTGTCTTGTTTTACTAGCTTCCTGTGGGGCTCCTAAATACCCCTCTCGCTACAATCACTATACACACCAGTACCACTAGAGGGCAGCACCGGCGGCATACTTTATGATTTGCCTTGTGGCACGAAGTCGGGTCGGCCTGTCCAATCCACTTTGTGTCAAATAATCACGGGAACAAAGCTCAGACACGACCTCCCTAAACAAAACCAGATAGATTTTAGGGTTTAGGGAGGCGCGCATGGGTAATTATTTTTGCTTGGATCACAAAATAGTTGTTGGTACTTTTTTATCTTTTTAGTGGAAAAACAAACAAACAAAACACAGCTAAGGATAGTGGTCGGGTAGCAGGGTACAGAACGCTAATCTGAACATGGTCATTTAAGATGACGTTCCTGCTGTAGTTGTTTCAAACAAACCGTTCATGAAGCCCTGTTCTCTCCTCCGATGCAGCTACAAATCTGCCTTCAGACACTACAGTGTTCCAAAATCCCCAAAGTACCAGAGGAGATGCACAGATCCCTATAGCCCAGGAGACGATACAACTCCTGGATCTGTAGTTTTTAGAAATGTTCCTTCGTTAAACAGTTAAACAGCTGTGGAATTAGATTAAGGCTTTTCGACACAGAGTCTGATTTTTTAGACGAGACAAAAAAACCATTTTGTAAAAGAACATGCGCATTTTGTACTGTGCAGTTCTTCAAACAGAGTCTGACCTCACTACATCTGAGGCGTTTAGCAGACGCCGCATCCACACCGAGCGGCCACTGCTGCTGGCCGATGCATTCGCAGCCGATGGCAGTCGCAGCCGATGCAGTCGCTCAGCATTTGTCAGCTCAGGCGAAAGTTTGTAAAATTACAAACAATGGGTTTGCAGTTGATGTGTCGTCTGATGAAATGCGCAAAAGCTCGTGGTTCGGGTGCGTAAACGTCCCGTACGTACCATACAGAGCGTGTCGAAATCACACACTGACATTAACCAATGAGAACGCAGACGGATAAAGAACTGGATTCCAAACATCATTTGATCTTCAAACACTCAGGGTAATGATACAGGATTAAATCACTTCAGGAAAAACGTTTATGGTTGTCCAAGCCGTGTTTGAAGGATTCCGGTAATGAAAAGACATGTTTGTTTTTCATTTTTGTGTACAGTTGTTTGTTTGCTTGTTAGTAGACTTCCTTTTGTTTAGACGTCGTTTAGTTTAGAAGTAGCACCGGAATTGTTTTGAGGAAACAGACATGCCAAAGTCATGACAAGCAGTTTATAACAAACATTTTTCAAGAAGCTGTATTCACTCATGGTATCTAAATGGGCATCATGGGCACTGCAGCAAGCAAGGATCTGACTGTTTGAGGAGGGTACGATGGCCAAATCCACCCCAATCATCTCCCGACAGATCCTAAAAACAACCATAAACAAAACACCTCTCATCAAAACAGATGGACTGCAGAATGGAACAAAGAAAAGAAACAAACTGTATGAGATAAGCCCGGGCATAAGAACAAATAACAGCAAACAACCAGGAAAGCAGATGGAACCGGACGACACACAGACACACACACACACACACAGCGGTGCTGGAATGCAGACACTCAGGACTCACACACATGTAGGTAATCACAGGAGAATCAGCACCGAAATATCAAACATCTGACCACTGAACTCACATGTAAAGGCATGGACTTCTGGAACCCTGCAGTCAATCCCATTTATTCCTGTAGAGCTTTTGATAATGGAGAACTGGAACTGGTACAGGAACCTCTTATCCTTAGTGTGAGGACTGGAACTGGAACCTTTTATCATCGTGTGAGGGCAGAACTGGTAACTAGAACCTCGCAAACTATCTTATCTTAGTGTGAGACCTGGAACTGGTACTGCAACCTCTTATCTTAGTGTGAGGACTGGAACTGGGTACCACCAGGTAAAAACCAAAAAACCACAAAGAACTCTCGTCTTAGTGTGAGGACTGGGACTGGTAACCGCTTATCTTAAGTGTTGAGGACTGGAACTGGTACTGGAACCTCTTATCTTAGTGTGAGACCTGGAACTGGTACCGGAACATCTCGTCTTAGTGTGAGGACTGGAAACTGGTACCGTCGGACCTCTCGTTTTTAGTGTGAGATGGAACCGGTTACTGGAACGTCTCGTCTTAGTGTGAGGATGGAACTGGTACTCAGGGAACATCTCGTTTTAGTGTGAGGACTGGAACTGGGTGTTCTGGAACCTCTTGTCTTTAGTGTGAGGACTGGGAACTGGTTCTGGAAACCTCTTGTCTTAAGTGTGAGGACTGGAACTGGTTCTGGGAACCTCTTTGTCTTAGTGTGAGACTGGGAACTGTAACGCCTAACCGGAACATCTCGTCTTAGTGTGAGGATTGGAACTGGAGCCGGAGACATCTCGTTTTAGTTTGAGGGACTGGAACTGTGGTACTGGAACGTTCTCGTCTTAGTGTGAGGAGACTGGAACTGGTTCTGGAACCTCTTGTCTTAGTGTGAGGACTGGAACTGGTACCCGGAACGTCTCCTCCTCCAGGTGTGTGCTGTGTAATTGTGCCCATGGCTCTGGGTTCAGGAGCTGATCAGCAGGCTGAGGAGTTTTGGGCATCAGTGCCAGGGGCTATGTGGGCAGAGTTAACTGTTTGTTCTCTTCCGTTCTGAGTGGCTCCGACTGAGGCTCGTTGTAACATCGGGCCGTGTTGACAGGCCTTCATACGAGAGCTCTTTCAGCACCGCGCCGGCTCGCCGTTCCCTCCGCGTGGTTCTGATTTGGGTTCGACTTGTTTAGCCAGAGTGGAAATCGAAGCATTACAGATTCCTTCCGAGTGTCTCTGTTTCTCATAAACTCTCTCTCTCTTGCTGTTGCGCTGGCTGCAGAAGAATCGGAGACAGGGTGACAAATTGCCTGAGCGTTTTATTCCTGCCAATCGTCTCTTGGCGCAGCGGGGAGCCCCAGCCATGCTCTTCTGCAGCCTCCGCCGGCGTTAGACACGACAAGCACAACACGACAGTTCCACTCGACCCCCGTGTCCTTCAAATCAGCACCAATAATAATCACACGTCTAAACGCCAGCTGCAGGTCAGGGAAGCGATTCGGAGAAGAACGGAGCCGCGGAAACGCATTAAACATGACGTGTAAAGTGTACTCAAGGTTTATAGGCTCTTACGCTGAGGGAACATTGTTAAATTGACTTCATAAAGTTTATGAAATAAAATGAGTTTGGTCTAAAAAAAATTTGAGGGTAGCGATTTTGTATTTCATAAAAAAAAAAAAAAGTGTGTGTATGTATAAATACATTTATTTATTTGAGAGTGTGTGTGTGTGTGTGCGCATATGAAGTGAGGTTTTTTGGTTGTTTTCAAATTCTTGTTTTGTTTTTTCCCCCCCCATAAACTGCTTCTGTAAATGGGCATGAGGAAGGTGACATATAAATCATTAAATATTTTATGTAATGAGTATTTATGTATTAACATTAAGGAATAATGTTTTTATTTGTAGGTATTTCTTTATGTTACATGCTCACATGCATCTTAAAATGCATAATATAAACAACACAAAACAAAATAATATAATTACAATACAATAGCAATATTATTTGACAATATTGTTTGACTAAGATCAGCGACAAAATCTGCATGCAAAATACACTTGTTTTTTATTTTTTATTTTTTATTTTTTTTATTTTTTTTCCCTTTTTTCCTTTATATTGTGTCCCGGATTTCCCCTCCCTTCCATCACTGCCGATCAGTCCACCTCACATTATCCTGGTCGAGGGGGTTTACTGGCAAAAGCGTACCCTGGACGGGGTCCATCAGAGGGCCCAGAAGTGGTCGCAGTAGAGGCCAGGTAGCCTCCCCTCCCTCAGACAGGGCCAATTTGTGTTTTAATCCCAGGTCGCTGATTAATTGCTGCTGGTGGTTTATTTCGCCTCGTTACAAGAAACTCTGAATGACAAATGAAGTACGCTAAGGTCAGTAACGCTTTTTGGCTCTTTGTCTTAGGAGGAGTCGGTGCTGAGCACGGTGCGTCTGAAGCAGGAGCACGTGACAGTGATCCAGCAGCTGGAGCAGACCATCGAGGACCTGCGCACCAAAATCGCCGAGCTGGAGAGACAGCAGCACCCCCTGCAGGACCAGGATGTCATTACCCAAGAGCGGGAGTGCGGCGGGGACGCCCTGCCGGACCTGTGCGACGAGAACCTGCAGACCGAAACTGGCGCTTTGCTGACGTTAGAGGCCAAGTCGGTACAGACCTCGCCCATGGACGAGAGCTTTAAGTTTAAAGTGCCTTCTTCAGAGCTGGGACAAACCGAGCCGCCTCTTCCCAGGGAGAGTGAGCCGGCACTGGGTACAGCCGAGGGGAATCAGCCTGCTGGAGCTGGAGCTGGTCAGACGGGAACGTTTGTGTGTACCTGCCAGCAGCAGTGGCCTCCACCGCGCTCCACCCCCACCCGGCTTACATGTCGCTTTACCCTGTCATGGGCCAACCCCTTACCTGGCCACCTCAGCCTTAACCCTCCGGGCCTCCCTGCCGCCCGGCTGACGCCTCCCGGCACGCTCCCGTTCCCTGGTCAATTGGCGTTACCGTCAGACCACCTCCGCCCCCTCCGCCCTTACCTGGTCCAATCTCTCGTTTCCCACCCCCGCTCCTCCCCCGTCCGCCCTTTACCCTTTTCCCTCGGCTTTCCCCGGTCCTCCCCCCTCCTCCCTGGGGTACCCACCCCCTTTCCCCTCTTCGTTACCGTCCGTCCCGCCTCCTGCCTCCTTACCCCATCCCT
Organism: Ancistrus triradiatus; assembly: GCA_025084515.1. Classification (NCBI taxonomy): domain Eukaryota; kingdom Metazoa; phylum Chordata; class Actinopteri; order Siluriformes; family Loricariidae; genus Ancistrus; species Ancistrus triradiatus. The sequence goes on along the minus strand of JAJAGP010001843.1, from coordinate 90,058 downwards.
CATTCTGGGCGTTAAACCTCCCCCGCCTCCGTCCCTTACCCCGGTCAATATCTGCGGTTACCTCCGCCCCTCCGCCCCTGCCCTGCCAATCCGCCCCGCCCCATCCCTTGGTACCCGGCCATCTGCTGCGTTACCCGTCCGCCCCTCCGCCCTTTACCACGGCCATATCGGCGTTACGTCTCCGCCCCCTCCGCCTTTAGCCCGGCCAATCTGCTGCGTTACCCCCCGCCCCCCATCCGCTTTTACCTGGCCAATCTGCGTTACCTCCGCCCCCTCTCCGCCTTTTTACCTGGCCAATCTGCGTTACCTCCCCCCCCTCCGCCGCTGACCTGGCAAATCTGCGTTAAAACCCAACCCCCCCGCCCCACAAACCCCCCCCGCCCCCTCCGCCCTTACCGGCGGGCCAATCTCTAATCGCTGCTCCCTCCTCCGCCCCCTTAACCATGCCCAAACTTGCTTCCGCCTTTCTTCCCCAATTACAGGTGCTCCAGGTCCTCCCCGCCACCTCCACCCGGCGCCTGTGGCGCCCCCTGTTCCGTGCCTCTCCAGGATCCCTGCCCCCTCCTCTCTTCCTCTCGGACTGTACGCTCTGGCCGCGGCTCAGGACAAGGCACCCCGGAAAGTCCTGGTGAGCCGCCCTCGCCCCAACCCTGAAGCCCCCTCTAACTAAGACTGGACTCGCCATCCAACTTCACGCCAGAAAGTAATGGTGTTTATTTGATTTTAGTTTTGATTAGTACGTTCGTTTTTTTAAGGTTATGATGCGTACTTTGCAATAACAAGGTTTTAATAAGTCCAATAACTCGGGGGTCGAGGTCGTCTGTTAGGGATTTCGATGGTGCCTACGCACCCACGTTTTGCTCTCGCCCTTCTCTTTTAGGGTCCCCCCAGCTGTGAATTTGTTTATCGTTTATTAGCACCTTTGGCTTTTCCTTTTTCCTTTTTCCTTAAGTCTCTCTCCGAATTCTCTACCCCCCAATCGACCAAAAAATAAGTACACTTAGTAGCTACCACCTCTGTTGCTGTGCCCTGAATATAGAGCAAATGATTAAATTAAGGAGTTGCTGAATATTAATGGAAACAAGTTATTAAAACAAGGGGAGCACGTTACTAAGTTGATGAGGATTAAAATTAAGGGAACGAATTATTAAATTGAACCAATGGAACAAATTGTTGGTAATGTTAAAACAAGATTTTAATTTTGTGTTGTGTTTCAAGTTTAGAAAAGATGAGAATGACTGTGTTGTAACCGCACTAAATGTTTTCGTAAGGTTTTTTAATTAAGATTATTGTTGCGAAAGGGTCTGAACTCATGCTGTGTGACTATGGTAGGGTCCGCTCAGCGGCTAATACGACGAGCTGATGAAGCCTGATTCTCTTTCCGGTCTGCAGGATCTGACCCTTAAGTCGTGCTACGGCCGCTGTAAGATGGGCGAACAGCATCGTCCCTTAGTTCATCCAACCCCGTCCCCCGTTTCAGTGCCCTCTCTCCTAAATGCGACCCGCTGCTGAAGCTTTATGCTCTTTACTGTCCTGCAGCATTAATACACAACGCGTGTACACAAAATAGTTTATTTTGGCTAAGATGATTATTTAAAGGCTGCGTTTGAAGAAAGCGGTATTGTTTTTACGTGTAACTCCTCTTGACTGATTCTGGGATAAATCTAACCACTGATTTCTAACCTTTAGAGAGGTGAACGCTCTGATCTGGGAGAAGATTGAGGAACCCCCGGTGGACTTTGATGAGTTTGTGGAGCTGTTCTCCAAAACGGCGGTGAAGGAGAAGAAAAAGCCTCTGTCAGACACCATCACCAAATCCAAAACCAAACAGGTGTAGTTCTGTGTGTTTCTTTTACCCTGTTGTTAAAATGTCTAATTTAAATGACGAACATATGACACATAATCGGACAAAACATCTTTAAAAACGTGTCTTTAAAAGGTTCTCAGATTTATTGACACGTTCTACCTTATGTCCTGAGAAGTAGGCTAATCAGGTGATCACTGTCCTGGTTTAGTCCTTCGTATTTTCATTCCAGAATCAGATTGTTTGTTTGGATTTGTCTGTTGATGGTTTAATATTTTCGATCGGGTTCAGTCAGATTATCGGTCCCAGCCCTTTTTCAGTGTGGCTTGTGAAGCAGTTGTAGAATTTTTTTTAAAAAGCGCGACTTAAAGGCTCTTAAAGCGAGGCGGGTCGGGACTGATGGCCGTGTACATCGGCGTCTCCCTCGTGCTGAGCAGTAACTCAGGAATTCGCTTTGCCCCTGCCTCCAGTCTCCGCCGGGCCTTACAGGACTGCGTTTGTCCGCGCTCCGGGATTCCCAGACCGTGCGCTGTCCCTTTGAAGAAATGAAGCCAAGCACAGTCATGCAAAGCGACCGATTAGGTAGCAGATGAAATATGTAGCGCAGGCACGTTTTGTTTCTTTTGGTTTTTGGTCCAAACTCAGAATGTCGTGTAAACGCTGTTCCGCGCTCTCACATCAAACGCAGCGTTCTAATGCGTGATTATAATAATAAACCGAACCTCGTTACCGTGTGGCTGAGTCATGCTGATCCTGCTGTCCTGCGTACGAGCAAACCAAAAGCAGGATGTTTGGTCAGGATAGAAAGTAGTAAGCTTTATTTATTCCACTTTGTGCTCGAGTTAGTCACTTTAAAACGTTTATCCGTAGCTGATGACATGGAGTCTTGACGTTTACTAGGGTTTGTATTGAGAGAGATGACTTTTAGGCCTGAATAAGGCATGAGGTTATAATAAATACTGCTTCTTATAGACCTACACGTTAAGCGACTACTCAAAGGATCGTCGCCATGTCACTTTTGCTTTACATGTTTGTTACATGATCTGAATGGTCCCGGCAGGGAGCCTCAGCCAGGTCAGATGTTTATACCTGTGCCAGTCATGACTCTGGGCAGCAAAAGCCTGGATAAAATGTGAATAAATTAATAAATTCAATCATGAAAACGGCAGATAATCTTGCCTTGGATTTTTTTTTGAATAACAACGTTATTATTGATGCGTCAAACGATCAGTGAGTGTGTTTACATGCACTTAATAACCTGCTCACTGCAGAAACTCAGATTTTGGCAGTAATCCGATCAAGTGTACATGCACTTGGGTACTCAGATAAAGAACCAATGATCTCACAAGGTTGTGACATTAAACTCTTTTATCAGAGAGCTTCTAGAAGGTGAATAATATTCAAATTCTTAAATTAATTTATTGTGCTTTGCATTTCTCCCCCGAAGTGTTTGGTAGCCGTTTCATGGGTGCAGTGTTTAATTCCAGTGTTGCCAGACCCTGCGAGGGGAAACAAGCAGCCTTGTCTATAGAAAAACAAGCTCAAATGAAACTGAAAAACACACAGAACGAGCCCAAAACAGGTGAAGTACTACAAAGCAAGAGAGGAAACAGCTGATCAGTGTTTTATTATTTTTTATTTATATTTTCCTTTTAATTTCAAAGATTAAACAAAACCAACTTGCAGGAACATTGGGGAGAGAGCGAGAGAGAGAGAGAGAGGATCAGGGAGCAAGGAAAAAACTATGGTGTTGCCAAGTTATTGCTGTGTGGTTGCTATGGTTTCCCAGGTAGTTGCTATGGTGTTTAACATGGTTGATATCATGTTACTGTGGTGTCCCAGGTGGTTGCTATGGTGTTGCTATGTGGAAGCTATATACTTGCTATGATGTCCCAGGTGGTTGGTATGGTGTTGCAAGGTGGTTGCTATGGTTGCTATTGTGTTGCTAGGTGGTTGCTATGGTGTTCCAGCTGGTTGCTATAGTGTTGCTAGCGTATTCCAAGTGGTTACTATGGTGTTGCTAGGTGGTTGCTATAGTGCCCCAGATGGTTCCCAAGTGGTCACTAGGTGGTTGCTGTGGCATTGCTAGGTGGTTGCCATGGTGGTGTTTAGTGGTTGCTTGGCAGTTGCTATGGTAGCTCAGCTGGTTGCCATGGTGTAGCAGGTGGCTGTTAGGTATTTGCTGTTGTAGCCCATGTGGTTGGTGGGGTGTCGCTAATGTATTTGTATCATTGTGAGATGAAGGGTGCCAAAACTTTGGCATCCCATTAATTCCAATGGGGGGTGGGGTGGTTCTTGTCTGATTTTTTTTTTTAAATAAATCAAATTTAAAAACAAAAAAAGCTGTGTACAAGCCCGGATTGCTAGGAACTCAGAACCGGATTGCAGATCCGAATGGACAGTCTGGAGTTGGAGCGGTGCTCCCTCCAAATACGTAACTGCACTTTAGAAACAATCCCCAAAAACCTGCAATGGCCGATATCTGTAAGAGGCTCCATATCACAATATCCCAAAGTTGCTTAGAATAAGAGGACCAGGCAACCATAACGCGAATGACGGATTCTGCTTTTGATCTCCCGCCTCTGCCCAGCGCTTCTTCTTGGAATTAAGAAGATATTATAGTTTATTGTAATTAAGACGTCGGCCATTAAAGAGAACAGATGTAGATCGGACATCAGACGTCTTATTGTGGGACATCAGAGTCCGATCACGTTCTAACATCTAAAGGAAATCTCTTTCAGAAGAACAAGCCCTGCTGCAGTCCTCAGGAGACTAGGGTTAGGAACCACAGCTGTTTATGAAGCGGAGGAGCAGCGAGCCTTTAAAGGGTTAATAAGTAAACAGGCCAGGCTCTGCATCTGTTTTTGGATCAGACTCCACTTTCCCGTACCTGAGATAAGGTATCTGTTCGTCCCATCGTCCAGCCCGGCGCTCTGTTCTGATCCAGATGAAGAGCGTCGCCTGCACATCTGTTTTTTCGGGCCGTGTCCGTACGCCTCAGCGCTCCCCGTGCGGCGCGCCTTTAGCCCTGAGCCACCATGAATATGGAAAGCTCGGCCCAGATGGTGTCTGGGCAGCTCCAGTCACCCGTCAGCGGGCATTCTGACCCCTCCTCGGGCCGAGGACGGATGGTGCACACCGGTCACGCCGCTGCGAGAACCCTCGATCCGTTTCGGGGTCTGTGCTTTGTGCTCCGTACCGCCACCCTGACCTGAAGCGGCGACGTGGGTCATTATTAGAACCGGGGGAGACTCTCAGATCTAATGAATGTTCTTCCACAGCCCTCGTCCGGTCGGCTCGGGTTTGGATTGGAGCCGCGACCCTCGGATGTCTGGCCACTATTTGGGCTGCCCTGCGAGAGTCAGAAAACCAAACGACTGCAGTTCCAAAGGGGTTTCATTAAGGTCAGGGACGCCTTCATAGGGTGGCTACTGTTTACAAAACTGAAACGCCGCTCCTGTAGAGAATATTATATGAATCATATCTTTATAGAAACAAACACCTAAAAATAATCAGTCAGGTAATAAAAAACACAGCATCGTCTGCAGAATCCACACAGGCTGAAAAATTTTTTTATTTGAACTAGGGTCAAATAAAAACATTTCATTATTTTATCTACAGGATTACATTCAATATCTTATTTAATAAAGAAAGGGAACGGAAAAGAAAATAACGAATATGGAATAAAAGAAAAATATAGGCAGAAAAAAAGTAAAAGATAAAAAAGGGAATGTGAGAAAAACAGAAAAGTAATGAATAAAAAATCAGAAAAATAAATAAAGCAAAAAGGAACAGACAGAAGGCAAAAAAACAAAACAGGAAACATACAAGACAAAGCAAGAAAGAGAGAGCATGAGAGCAAAGCAAATTGAAACAAAAAATAAAGGGGAATATAAACTAGAATGAAAGGTAAAAACAAAAAGAAAATATTCAGAAAGAAGAAAAAAGAATAGATGCAAAAAAAAACAAAGGAAATGATACAATAGAGAGAAATCAAAAACAGAAAAAGTTGAAAAGAAAAAGTTTAAGTAATTACATTTTTAAAAGAAAATATATTAGAGAAAATAAGAAGAAATGTATAAAAGGAAAAAACAGTAGTAAACAGAGAATGTAAATAAATACAGGATACGGCAAAACGAGGAAAGGAAAAAAGTTAACCAAATGAAGAAAGGAAGAAAAAACAAAAGGAAAAAAGTAATGACAATTAACTGAAATAATGGGAAGAGCGAAAATATAGAAAAAGAGAAAGTAAGAGAGGAAATGGATGTCAGGAGGGGAAAGAAAGGGAAAGAGGCAAAGATAACAGAAAAATAGCAGAAAAACAACAAAAGACAAAATATTGAATGGAGAGAAAAAACTACCGAAAGAAGGAAAACCCTTTGATTTCTGTCTTATTTCAGTGTTTGAGTTTGGTCTCTGGACTGCAGGAATGTATCCGGAACTCTGATAAATCTATAAAACAGTGAATTTAGAAATAAATGTTGGACAGTAAAATGAAGTGTTTCCATGGTCTGGTCAGATCCTGTAGAGCCAAAGCCGACTGACCTCTGACATCCACATGGAATAGAGAGAGAGCGCCACCTATTGGTTATCCAGTGCTCCCCTCACTGGTTAGGGGAACCCGGACTTGAGGCTTCTGTAGTTTGGCCGCGCTCAGATTGATCCGTGCCGCCTGTTTTCTGTGGAAGCCGTGGCAGATGTGGTGGTGGTGAGCCTGTGGCTGGATGAGGAAGGAGGAGGGTGTTTCCCTGGGCCGGCTTACGAGGCGCTGCGTTCAGTACGAGATGTTTGGGCGTCTGTGGCTGCTTTGTTGGTGAGGCTTCACCCTGCTTTGGAGGTTACACACAATCTGCTCCTGCGGAACAAACACGGCTTCATGCGGCCCGGTTCCTCCTCGTCAAAGTTAATAGGCTGTGGCGTGCTTCCACCGAAGCTTCTGATCCAGCACCGGGGCGCTCTTACACTCCTGAGCGCTGTGATATGGGGCTTATTTATTCCTTCAGCTCCAGATCAGTAACAGGGATCGCCTTCTGTACCGGATCGATTCGGGACCTTGTGGTGATTAAGCAGGTTTTCCTGTTTACTTTATTGGTAATATTAAGGCTTTGGTTCCGAACGCAGTCATATGGTACAGCGGTTATATTTGCATACGCATTTTAAATCATTATTAAAAAGCAAACTGTAAAATGAGGCCTTGGCGTCCTTCCAGATGATCCACCAGTGATTATTCACCCTTGGATAATAAACCATGCCAGGGATTCGAAGCCAGACCCTCTGGATGTGTCGTTTCAGCAGCTGGCTCATGACGGTCGCTCCATTCCACTCTTACTTATGTCAAAACCCCTACCTCGTTCCTGCATCTGCTAAGCTCTCACGGATGCAGCGTGATGAGATGGTGCTGGAGAGTTCGGTTCTCTCTCTCTCTCTCTGTCCGTCTGTCTCTCTGTGTCTCTCTCTCTCTCTGTCTGTCTGTCTGTCTCTCTGTGTCTCTCTCTCTCTCTGTCTGTCTGTCTGTCTCTCTGTGTCTCTCTCTCTCTCTGTCTGTCTGTCTGTCTCTCTCTCTGTCTCTCTCTCTCTCTCTCTCTCTGTCTGTCTGTCTGTCTGTCTGTCTGTCTCTCTCTCTGTCTCTGTCTCTCTCTCGTCTGTCTGTCTCTCTCTCGTCTGTTTGTCTGTCTCTCTCTCTCTCTCTGTCTCTCTGTCTCTCTCTCTGTCTCTGTCTCTCTGTCTCTGTCTCTCTGTCTCTCTCTCTCGTCTGTCTGTCTCTCTCTCTCGTCTGTCTGTCTCTCTCTCGTCTGTCTGTCTCTCTCTCGTCTGTCTGTCTCTGTCTGTCTCTCTGTCTCTCTCTCTCTGTCTCTCTCTCTGTCTGTCTGTCTCTCTCTCGTCTGTCTGTCTCTGTCTGTCTCTCTCTCTCTCTCTCGGTCTCTGTCTCTGTCTGTCTGTCTCTCTCACTCTCTCTCTCTCTCTCTCTCTCTCTCTCTCTCTCTGTGTCTCTGTCTCTGTGTCTCTGTCTCTGTCTGTCTGTCTCTCTGTGTCTCTCTCTCTCTCTCTCTCTCTCTCTCTGTCTCTCTCTCTCTCTCTCTGTCTCTCTCTCTGTCTCTCTCTCTCTGTCTCTCTCTCTCTGTCTCTCTCTCTCTGTCTCTCTCTCTCTCTCTGTGTGTGTTTAATGTTTGCGGTCGCGTCTTGGCAGCAGAGAACACAGAACAGCAGACACTCGTAATGAGCTCTGAAGGAAAGGAGGAAAAAAACATTAGGAACCATTAAAGTGAATTTATTTGTTACGAAGACGCCGGCGTTTTCCAAACTAATAAATATTTAACCGCTGTGTAAGAAAAATCTCTTTGTTACAGCTCTTTAGCTAATATTTTCTTGTTTTTTTTTGTTTTTTTTTTTTATCTTTTTAAACTTTCTCACTCGGTGCTTTTTCTCGTTAGTGCATTCAGACCGTTCCGGAACATTCTTTACATTCAGTCGAAGGTCATTAGAGCAGGGTTTTCCCAGAGGGTGTGTGTGTTTTGGTCACTGCGCCTCCTTTCAGAGCGCCTTCCCCTTTCAGGAATGCCATTGGACATCGGATAATGCCATCCGAGTCCCATAAAGGCCCGAGGCTCCGGGGGTTCCTGCTTCGGACAACAGACCAGGCTCGTAGTTCTGGGAACGTGGGACGTCGGTGACGACTTAGAAAGTGATGTCATCAGACCTCAGAGTTTAGCTCATGTTTTGGAGGGAGGCAGCAGATCGGACTGCTTAAGACGTTTTGTTTTTCTTTGTCACATTTCAGTATTGTTTTGTTACAAGAGTTTGTGTGTTAATAAATCATAATACACACAAATAAACTTTAAGCTGCAGTCCAGACAAACATTCATAACTTTAATTGAAGTCTTTCAAAAGGGAATCACCAGTTCTATTTGTTTTCAGTCCAAGTCTGAACTCAGATTCTCATGTTGTGCTGTCTGGAGTTGCTGTCCAGTATATCGCCAATTTATCTTCCTGCTATACTACGTCAATTTTCAGCTCAGGTTAATTGTTTTTTATACTTACATGCAAGGTTAAAAAATAGAGTTAAAAGGGAGGAGAATTACTAAAAAAGTAACATAGACAAGCTTGTAGAATAAGTAATGAATAGTGCTGTGCTGAAAAATCGGTACAGCAGGATATCACCAATTTATCTTCATGATATACTACGTCAATTTTCAGCTCAAATATTGTTTTTTTTGTTTTTTTAAGGAAAAACCACATTTTAAATGGGGGTATGAACTACAGTCTCTGCCCCTGTAGGTGGCGCAGTACATTGTTTTGACTCAGTTTATCTGCTGAATTATTGGTGATCATTACGATCGCTACAGCTCATCAGTCGTTACACAGTAACTTGCGTTTTGAATGTTTTATATTTTTCAGTGGACTATTGGAATATCACAATATAATTGTATCAGAATGTCTTGTGATATAATCATATGACCTCTGATCCCACCCCTAATGATAAATGGAAAAGAGAATATTTTGGAGAGAGTAATAAATACGATATACATTATAGCAGTGAATATAATGTAGACATATCGTAAAAAATGGATATAATATATAATAAAGAAATATAGCAAATAAAATAGACTATAATAAAGTAGTGAAAATAGGGCGTATAATTATGTAGTGAAAATAAAACTGGCCCAGAGCACATCGTATGTGGGATTTCCATAGCGAAAACAAACGAGCGATTGTGGGCGTTCTGCACGCGCTAAAGGTAACGAGAGAACAAAGCAGTTTTAAACCGATTTAATTTGTGCGTTAGTGACCCTCTGTCTTGCCTCTGTTGTCTTTACCTCGAAAAGCCTCCAGCCTCGCCCCTCACCCAGCTTAAAATGTGACATGTATTACCAGCAGTGAAATTCTACCCCGCTAAGCTGCTACGTTATTCCTACTTTAATCTTGTAACGCCGGATGATGTACAGCCCCTGTTATTACAAAAAACCAATCAGGATATTAGTAAACGTGTCGCAGAGGGAGGCGGCAAGTCTCGGCCAATATGTAGTGGCGGGATGCGTGTGCCAGAATAACCCGAAAAATAGTTTTTCGGTGTTATTTGAACCCAACAACAGAAGTACGTTATATGTTTGTTATCCCAGCGATTCTAGAGCTGCATTTTAACTGTTAATGTCTCTGTCAGTTTCGGATATGTAGGTCTCACGGTCTTCTTTGTAATCTCGTTAAATCGCCAAGCATTCCTCTTGCCAAAAATAGCCACGCAACAGATAAGGTTCGACTGTACGACCTTTTATGAATCAGGTGCCCCCTTTGTTGTAAATCTTATGACCTTTGTTTGCTGTTGTATGTGAGAAATGCAGAGTGTTCCCTCGGGTGCACACACAGGCCGAGCGTGGCAGGCTGTGGCTCGCAGAGGATTGTACGTTATTGTAATCGATTCCTATCCTATTCCTATCGGATTTAAATCCGGTCCTGGACAGATTACACAAGCAGATCGTTTGGATCGGTGATGAATCCCAAACACGAGCACCATCTGAGGGTCTTCAGACGAGCTCTGCGTTCCTGCCCGGTGACTGCCGATACATCACCGATAATGAGGCGTTGCAGCTCTCGTGCGGCCTAAGCAGTTTATCGGCCACGTAAATGAACCTTCGCGTGTTTTAGGCAACTGTCCTAAAGTCTAATTATGAACCTTAATGAGCTTAAAATCTGCAGCACATTCTCCGCTCCCAGAAAGGAGTCCCGGGTACAAACCAATCAGTCATGTGCCGAATTTTTCTGTCACAGGCCAGGGTTGCCAGATCTCCCACGGTAAATAAGCGACTTGGATATGTTAAGATGAATCTATGAAAGATGACCGAATTAAAAGTTTATGGTTTTGTGCGTGTGCGTGTGCGTGGTGCGTGTGTGTGTGCGTGTGTGTTGTGTGTGTGTGTGTGTGTGTGTGTGTGTGTGTGTGTGTGTGTGTGTGTGTGTGTGTGTTAGGTGGTTGAAGCTGCTGAATAATAAACGTTCTCCAGGCTGTTGGGATCCTGATGTCCAGCCTCCCACTCGACATGAAAGACATCCAGCACGGTGAGTCTTATTCGGTACGTACAAATTGAAATGGAGACAGGGCGGCGGTGCAGAGGTGGAGAGTGGGCAAATAAAACGGATGGTAAACGTGCGAGCGGGACGGGCAGGCCTGTAACCGGAGGGTGTGAGGCGCTCATTAGGGCCGCCACGCCCCCTCTCCCTGCAGCCTGTGAGCGGTTACTGCGCTGCCCTGAGCAGGAGAGCCAGCTCTGTGGCCCGAAACCCCGGTGTGTGTGAGATTATCGGTCACTTACACGCCCTAAGTAACAAGCTGGCTGCAGCTGAAGGTGCCATTCGCCATTCTTTGGGAGTTGGCACGCTGCACTCGGCTCTGGTCTGGGGAGTTAGCAAGCAGTGATACTGGGGCGGCGCCCGCCTTTGGTCAGGATGCCGTTTGCTGATTTTAGGAATGCCGCTGGAGTTCGTACCCCAGCCTTTCTTTATAAACCAAGCTGCTCGAACCCTGGACGGAAAGAAATGAGAACGGTTTAAAAATCCGATCAGAGCTGAAACAGCCTTGGGGGTCGTTAGGATTCTGTGTGCTCTTTGTGGTGCTTCCTTTTGGGTTTTCATTGTCTCGTTTAATCCCCTTCCATTTTACCTTCTCCCTACTCTGGCCTCCAGGGACCTGGGGTGTAACTGGATCCGTGTTTTAAGGACCCGCCACGCTGGGCTGTGATTGGTTTAGTCCAAGTTCAAGTCAGGTCAGATTTTATTTATGTAGCCGCTTTTTTACAATGGAGCATTGTCTCAAAGCAAACTTTACAAGTTTAGATTATCTCCTAATAATTACGTCCAATTCCCAATCCCAAAAGCAAGCCTAGGGCGACAGTGGCAAGGAAAAAATTCCTAGTTCTAGGAAGAAACCTTGGGAGGACCAAAGACTCAAAAAGGGACCCAACCTCCTGGGCGGCGTAGATGATAAATCTAAGAGCGAAAACTAAGGTCATGGAGTCATAGTTCGAATAAAAATGTGAAGTATGCACATCGACATTAAGTGGCCCGGGTGGTATGGTGGGGCTGGAGTGATGGCAGAAGCAGCTTGAGTGGAGCTACAGCAGATGAACATCATGTGTGGGGCTGGAAACGGCAACGGAAAACACAGCTCGGAGAGAAAACAGAAAATGTAAATAGTTATTGATTAAGAGCACAGTGTTTATTAACAATCAATGATGCCCATGTGTAGCATGAGACCCCGGCAGCATTAGCTATAGCAGCATAGCTAGAAAGAGGGAGGACTGGTAGGAAAACACAGCCAAGAGGGATCACATGAGACATTGACAAACCCCACAAGCGGCAGAAGACAGCAACCCAACGTCTCTGATCACCATAAGACTCTTTGGGACTATGAACCCCCAGCTCTTGCCCTTATTCTAAGGCAAGGATGCACGAGTCAAGATCACGCAGGGACCGGAGCCCACCAGGTTCAGCCAGACCGCCCACCCCAACACTCCGGGCTAGCGGACAAGGCAGGCAGGCCCAGACATGACTCCAGACTCCGGCCCCAGTGACCCAAGCCTGCATCCTGATCTAAATCTTGTCAAAAGCCTTTGTAAATAAGTATGTCTTTAGCGTAGACTTAAAACTTTGGAGAGTGTCTGAGTCTCGAACGAAAGTGGGAAGTTTATTCCATAGTTGGGGGGCCATGTATGAGAAAGCCTTTCCCCCGACTGTGACTTTTTTAATTCTAGTAACTAAAAGAAGTCCTGTACCCTGAGAACGAAGCAGACAAGTTGGATTGTAAAACTCTAAGAGTTCACTCAGATAATGTGGGGCCAGGCCATGTAGAGCTTTATAAATTATAAGAAGTATTTTGTAATCAATACGGAATTTGACTGGTAACCAGTGCAGTGATGATAGAACAGGAGTGATATGATCAAATTTTCTAGTTCGAGATAGCACTCGGGCAGCTGCATTCTGAACTAACTAAAGTTTATTTACTAGAGCATCCAGTAAGTAAGGCGTTACAGTAATCCGACCTTCAGGTTATAAACGCATGAACAAGTTTCTCTGCATCATTAAAAGAGAGGATATTTCTAAGTTTAGCGATATTTTGTAATTGAAAGAAAGCAATTCGAGTGATGCTGCTAATGTGTGCATCAAAGGAGAGATCTGAATCAAATGTGACCCCTAAGTTTTTTACAGACGGACTTGGCAATACTGGACAGCCATCTAGATTTAGGATAGATGTAGCTAACCTGTCTCTCACAGCCTTGGGTCCTACCAATAGAACCTCAGTTTTATCAAAGTTAAGTAAGAGAAAATTAAATAACATCCAATCTTTTATTTCCTTTACACAGTCCTCAATTTTGTTGATTGTAAGGCTGTCATTAGGTTTGGCTGATATGTACAGCTGTGTATCATCTGCATAGCAGTGGAAACTAATGCCATGTTTGCGAATAACTGAGCCTAGTGGCAGCATGTACAGAGAGAATAAAAGCTGGCCAAGCACTGACCCCTGAGGCATGCCATACTTCACTTTTGAGAGCTTAGACCTTAGATTATTTATATGAACTGGTACCGGTCAGTTAAGTAGGATTTAAACCAAGAAAGTGCTGATCCCTTAATACCTACAGTATTTTCTAGTCTATTTAGTAAAACATCATGATCTATAGTGTCAAATGCTGCACTTAAATCTAACAGAACAAGAAATTAAAAACATCCCTTATCTGAGGACATTAACAAGTCATTTAGTACCCTAATTAATGCTGTTTCAGTACTATGATGCCAGACTGAAATGTTTCATAAATTTCCTTCCTTTGGAGGTAACTGCAGAGCTGCTAATAGACGGCTTTTTCTAAGATCTTTTACAGAAATGGTAGATTTGAAATTGGTCTAGAATTAGATATCACACAAGGGTCAGGATTGGCTTTTTTTAATCAGTGGTTTGATAACGGCACACTTAAAGGATTTGGGCACATAACCAAAGGTAAGGGATGAATTTAAAATAACTAACACTGGCTCTATAACACTGGGTAATACTTGTTTGAGTGAACGTGTAGGAATTGGATCTAATAAACATGTTGATGACTTAGACGAGCTGATCAGTGCGGATAGTTCAGTATTAGTAATTGGGGTGGTAAAAGATTCTAATCTTGATTTACAGCTCATTAAAAATGCAGATGTCTTCCACTAGTGCTGCATCGGATAGGGTTTGCTGAACAGTTTTTAAATGATGTCTTCACTAGTGCTGCATCTGGAAGGTTGCTGAACAGTTTGGTGATGTGATGAGCATTGAGTTTTATGCCTAATGTTTTCTATCTTATCATTAAAGAAAGTCATGAAATCATTACTGTTAAAATTACACAGAATGGGAGAGTCACTTTCTGTGGGGTTTTTTGTTAATTTGGAGACTGTATTAAAGAGAAATCTTTAATTTTATTATTAGGAGGACAAAGAGGCCCGACATCCTTAGCCGAAATGTATTTATAGTAATGGCTTAATTATGTGCAAGCTTCAAAGAATTCAAAAAGATAATACACTACAAAATAAAATCTGAAAAAAATAGAAGTTTAGTAACTAGTATTATATAGTATAAAATAATATAAAAGTTATAGAATTAAATAGTGAGTGTATATAATAAATGAATGTGATAAATAAATAGTGAATGTAACAGAATATGAAATATCATAAATAAAATATAGAATGTAATTAAAATTGTGAATATAGCATATAATATAGGGGTTATAATAAATAGAATAATATTGACAATTTATTTATTATCTAATCCAAGTATGGAAGATGATAAAGATTATAACAATTACAATAATATAATGAAATCTACACATAACAAAATAGTAAAATTAATGAAATATAAAGGGTGTCATAAAGGATAAAAAAACTGAACATAATCATTACAATAGTGAATTTGTTATAGAATATAATATGAAATAAGTAAATAATAAAATTGAGAATATAATTGAATATAATGAATTAATTATTATTGAATATTTTGAATACAATAAATGGAGTGGAGTAGCAGTTGAAGTAAGACGAGCTTTGTGGTCGTGCTGACATTAGAACACCAGACTCGTCCTTACAGGCTTTCTAAAGGAAAAGAGTAAATGGCAAACTAAAGTAGACCTGTAGAGGAGAGTCTGTAGGAGCAGGTCTGTGAGCCTGGGGATCTGATGGATTATTGTTCAGAGCGATTATGGTACTAATGGTGAGTTCCGTCGTCCCTAACGAGGCCTGTAACGGTGCACTGTGCACGCGTACGCTTCATAAAGGCGTCGCTCTGATTAGGGAGCTTGTATGTGCCTGATGCGGTGTGTAAGGGCTGTCCGGTCAGCCAGTCTCGCTGACTCAGGCTGACACTTACACACCACATGTACGTGTGCCTCCGTGTGCCTCTGTGTGAGAGAGAGGTTTGGGGAATATTTGTGGTCTGCCTCATGCTTCAGGAGAACCTGAGATCGGTCCTAATAGCCTCTTTTCAGCACGCACCCATCCTGAGATTTCAGTCTGCAGCCCCTACACCCCCCTCCCCCCGTTATCCCGGCCCGGTGACACATTTCAGCTACACGCCTTTGATCTGAACATTTTGAAACGTTTGAGAAAGCGGCGTTTGGACGCAGCACGAGCAGCTGGGTTCTGCTTTCAAAGCGGAGGAAGAAATCTGAAAGCGATACGATCCTGTGTGTCAGAGATATGGAACCTTTAGGAGCTCGACTAAAACATCGTAAACATCTGCACCAACGAGGAGCAAAAAAACACAAGTTTGTGTCCTAATACTTTTGGCCACGTGTGGGTCTGTGTCCCCATACTTTTGGCCATGAATGGTACTTTTAAAGTCTGTACTTTTACTTGTATATCCACTTCTCGGTAATGGGCGTATGCGGTACGTTCCTCTGATGATCCCGCGGCGTGTCGGGGATGTTTATGAAAGCCCTGAGTTAAGTCCTAACGGCGTGAGATGAGACGACGGACGGAGGAGACGGATTGGGAGGAATTTGTTGCTCCGAAGTCTTTAATCTCTAATACAGTGAGCGCTGGAGAAATGTTGTGTACGTTAGGCCGGCGTCGGGGGAATTCGTACTTAATTTTCATCCAATCAGTGTGTTTATACGTCGCCTAACTGGTCCACATGGCCTGGTTTGTTTCATATCGACTCGATCATGGGATTCCTTTGTTGAACATCCAGTCTGAGATCTCAGAGGAATTTCCTTCTCTCTCTTTTTTTCGCGTTTGATGTCCAGATTTCTGTGCTCACCAGATTGCACGTTACCCTCACCCCAAACCCCCTCTCTCAGAAACAGGACTGATGGAAACAGGACGATTTCAGAGCGAAGTGAAACTCGTCAGGTCTAACGTTCCTCCTGACGCTCTTACGAGGATTATTTATCGTTCCTTGATCAGGATATCGATCGGTTCCTTTATCGGTGCAGCAGAACGAGACTTTAAATGAAGTATGAAAGCTGTGATCAGCAGCTCGTGTCGCTCCAAATCTGCGATAAATCGGTTACATGTGAGAGACGTCGACTCCACATGAACGCGTGCAGGCCAGAACGGCGCCCCCTCTCTGCGGCACGGGGGCACGTACCCACATACGGGTCACCCTCGTAAGTCATAAATCATCACCACAGTCAGGACGGCCTTTATAAACAGATCTCATAAATTAGGATGGGCTTAAAGGGTTAATCACTAGACCTGATGGAGTTTTAATCATGCAAATGTTGGCTGTTAATGCCTATAGGTGGCGCTAGAGTGCTGCATGTCAGTTTGGCCCGTACAGCGGCCATCCGGTCGCTCGGGATCAGGTTTAGGATGTTACTCACTGCTTCGTCCTCACATTCTAAGCTTTTCAATCCAAGTGTCCAGAACTTAATTAACTCGTTAACAGACTGGCTAATGGGCTGGATTCCAACCCATGATATTTATGAGGAAGGAAATAAAGAAAACAAAGAAAGGAAGGAAGGGAAGAAAGACAGACAGAAACAAAAGTTAAAAAAAGGATGGATACAAGTGCAAAAACAATTAGGTGGGGAAAAAGACGGCCGGCCTAGATGGTTATAAATCGACTGTGAAGCACGGCTCCATTATTCAAGAAAGAAAAATGAAGAAAGAAAAAGCCAAACAGACCAATGAAGTGAACGAAGGAAGGAAAAAAATGCAAAGAAAATTAATAAATAAAGGAAGAAGAGAAGGAAAGAAATGAAGAAAGGAAAGCTGTAAAGAAATTAAGGAAAGAACGGAAGAAACATGGACAGAAAGAAAGGAAAGTCAGAAGAAGATACTTATAGATATTTATAAAGCTGCTTTGAGACGAAACAGAGACAAATGCAGAGAGAAGGAAAGAAAAAGACAGACAAAAGAAGAAATAAAGAATGAAAAAAAATAAAGGGAGGAAGAAAATAAATAACTAAAGGAAGAAGGGAAGGAAGGAAAGAAATGACAAAGAAATATAAAAGGAACAGACTAATAAAAGAAGGGAAGCAATGAAGGACAGAAGGTACAGCACTAAAAGGAGGTAAGGAATGAACGAATGATGAAAAGAAAGGGAAAAAAGAAAGGAAGGACATTCAGAAAGGAAAGAAATAAGCAATTAAAAGAAGGAAAGAAAGGAATGAAAAACAAAAGGAAGGCAAGACATGAGGAAGGAAGGAAATAAAGAAAGGCAGTAATGAAAGAAATAATGAAAGAAAGGAAGAGAAGGGAGGAAAGATGGAACAAAAACTAAAAAAGATGGATACAAATGTGGAAGAAAGAAGGGAGAGCAAGAAATGCAAAAAGAGCAAAAGGAGGTGTGAAAATGAACGAGAGAATAAATACAGGAAAAGGAGAAATGGTGTGTGTGTGTGTGTGTGTGTGTGTGTGTGTTAATGAAGTCATGCCTCGTTTTGGAGCTTTGACTGGATCTCAGATGATGGTGCTCACTAATGTATTTATTTATTCTTCTCTGGGTTCGGTTACCAGTCATTTCACTTCGAACTCAAACAGCGTCACCAGGCTGAGTGTTTGGAGTTAGTGCGCCTCTCTCAGCTATTTAGTGTGTGTGTGTGTGTGTGTGTGTGTGTGTGTGTGTGTGTGTAAGTAACACTATATCTCAGATTAAACAATCCACAGCTCCAACCCTGTTTGTGTTCAAACATTTACTTTTAAAGGATTACAGTTTTGGGCGCCAGATCCTCAACACAGAGACACAAAGGCGGCGGTGGCGGCGCTTCAGCACTCACACCGTGCAACCTGACACACACACACACACACACACACACACACACACAGGCGCAGGCTTCCTCCGGCCCTTTCTCTTGTTCGGTCATATAACAATTATTATATTCGGACCTTTCTGCTCGATTTAGGGCACAATCTCATAAATCTGTCACGGTGAAGCGCAGTCTGGGGGGTCTCTCTCTCTCTCTCTCTCTCTCTCTCTCTCTCTCTCTCTCTCTCTCTCACTCACACACACTCTCTCTCACACACACACACACACACACACACACACACATATATATATATATATATACACACACACACACCCCATTTCAGTCCTGAGTCATTTCCAAAGGTGCAATAAGCAGATGCTCCTGACACCCCAGACGTCGGGCCCAATCTCTCACCCAAATTTAGTTAATGACCCCCAGCCTCGTTATTAAGCTGCTTAGCAGAGTGCAGCGGTGAGGTGAAGGGTGCAGACCCACCCCCCCTGAGCACTGGATGGTACTCCAGCTCGTGGGAATAGGAAAGAAAGGTTCCCTAGTTCACATGTAACCACGGCTTGGAGCGCTCGCTACCGTTACTGAATGACCGCACTAAAGGGTCAGTGTGGTCCTGGATTGCTGAGCCGTTAGCTGTACAAGTAACTAAAAAACAAATGAGTAATAAATATGTAATGATTATTTTCCTGATGATCCCTTTGTGGTGTAATAATGAGTTCCAAATTCCCCATAACTGTTTACTGAGATGCTTAACGGAGCGTTTCCTTCCTGAATCATTCATGCTGCTGTATTAAGTTTGCTGTTAGTAAAAGGTCGTCTGATTGAGCGATGCATCTTTAACTGTCTGTCTGTGCAGCGATTCTGAACCTGGACAACACGGTGGTGGACCTGGAGACGTTACAAGCTCTGTACGAGAACGTAAGTCCGCCTCATTGGTAAATGCCGGGTCTGATCTCTGCAGGGTTTAAGGTAACAGCCATACCGAGAGGTCATGAGGTTATTTCATAACAGGAACAAGGTGTTTGGAGAGAAAAAGACTCCAGAGTCAAAGTGCTCACGATTGTGTTATCTTTTTCTTCAATTAATTCAGGCTCAGATGATCCTGATTCACATTTTAGCCATTTATGTATCTGTTAATTTGTTTAAATTGTGATAAGATGGAGTTTGTAAGCTTTGCAGCAGAACCTCGAGTCTTCGTTGGTCTGTGATCCCAGATAAGATTGATTTTCGTCCCGTCTCTGGATGCCGAGCTTAACGAGAGAGTTCTCTGCTCTGTTTTTCTCAAACGTGTCTATCCAGCACATTGGTTTAATTTTATTTATTTGACTTGTCATTTCTTCGATAATTGCGGGTGCTCAGAGCCGGTGCCAAGGCCCCCGGGCACGGCTGTGAGTTTTAAAAAGGGCCTCGTTACTGAGGAGGGGAGAAGAAAATTTCAGGATGTTTGGAACATGCTGCCGGTGCTTTTTTGAGACCCAGATGAAAAGTCTGTGGAACTTCAAACGAGGATCACGTTAATATCAGAGCACGCCCGCGCCAAAGCACCGAGAGTCCGGAGTCCTGAGCTGTTCGTACAGGAGCCTAGCAGTCCTGTTCGGTAATTATGGAAACCAGACTCGGAGCAGGAACAAAAACAGCGCCGAAGACGCCTAAATGAACCCTAGATCGACCCGGCTGGGCTGTCCGGACGCTCATGAAACGAACCGGCTCCACTGAACGAATTGCACTCATTTCACCAGAGTTCTGCCACAGTCACTGGATTCATGACATTGGTTTGTAAATTTGGGAGCAAAACCTTGGTTTAAAGGGAAAAAAATGTTATGGGAAAAAAAAAATGAAATAACGAAGGAAAGTTAAGAAAGGGAGGAAAGGAAGGAAGGAAGGTTGAAAGTTCTAAACGCAGTCAAACACAAAAAGAAACAATGGCTTAAGGATAGGAAGGTGAGTGAGATTCAGAGGCCGGATCGGTGTTAATATTGTTAATGAAAACTATGACAAAATATTCACAATGAACGAGGAAGGCTTTTTCAGGATTATACTGTCAAACTGAAATTTGGATACGCAAACCCACGTGTGTTGGAGTTCAGAAAATCCTCACTCCACGCTCAAGTACGCTAGGGGGCGCTGTAAACTAATTAGGCAACCAGGAATAAAAAGGAGATATAATTTTAAGCTTAAATTACATAACAACTAGTCATTTATTGCATCTTACAAAGAAGAAACGTGGTATTTTTGAGCTATATTCGATATCTGCCACCCCCAATCAGGGCTGTGTAAGTGGGTAACAGATCCCTTGTCTTTAATCTCAAGGAGCAGTCACGGCTCAGCTCCGACACGGTGAACTCTGGAGCGTCTCTGGGTATCTAAATCTTTATTATGAAGCGTAGTGTCGTTCGGTATCGTTTCCGTCTAAGAAGGTCGACTTTAAAAGCCTTTGAGAGCGGGGCTGCTTCCCATTAGGGGTCGTTGAAGGCCCGGTCGGAGGCGCCGCCTGGAGAGCGGGATGTGCCTCGGCGGGCGCACGGAGGAACGATCCGATCGGAATGCTAATCGGCGCATTTGATGCGTCCGTTTGAAGTCCGGTGTGGCGCTTACTGCTGCCGAGTGCTTTTCCAGAGTTTACATTCTCACACTCGCGCAGGAGGGCATCGCCGGCACGTCCGGCAGAAACGTGAGCCGGCCTCATAAACGCGAGAGGAGCCTGCGATTCTCAGGGCTCTTTGATCACCTTTCAGGACGGCGGCCGTGTGAAGGCTCCGGTCGGTGTCTGTAGCTGCCGGGGCATCTGAGGGCTGTTTGCCAAAATGTTTACTTTCTCCCGGGAGTCTGGAGAAGCTCTCGCCTCCCCGCCTTCTGCTGCGTCTGTGAGTGACTGGGATGGACTGGGAGGGAGGCCTTTTCACACCGAGTCCCAAACTGACCGAGACGCTGTGTAAAATGTCTCAACGGAGCCTGTTCTCATTTCTGCGCTGCTAAAATCAGCCTCTAAAACATGGAAATTAAAGAAAAAATCTGGCGGAATAGAACTGAAAATGTTTAAGAACCTTTAAAATGTTTGAGAACCTTTTTGACCCTCTGTAGATCTTGAGCTGAATTTATTGATTGATTCCTGAATTTAAGAACTCGTTCCTTCAATTTAATAATTCGTTCCCTCAGTTTAACAATTCATTCCTTCAATGTAATGATTTGTTTGGGGGCTCAGTAAACTCGAGGTCATTATTCAAATTGCTGATACCAAAATAAAACCAAACCAGAGCCTATAACCCTTGAGTACACTTTACACGTCATGTTTAATGCGTTTCCGCGGCTCCGTTCTTCTCCGAATCGCTTCCCTGACCTGCAGCTGGCGTTTGGACGTGTGATTATTATTGGTGCTGATTTGAAGGACACGGGGGTCGAGTGGAACTGTGGTGTTGTGCTTGTCGTGTCTAACGAGGCTGCAGAAGAGCATGGCTGGGGCTCCCTGCTGCGCTGTTTAACAACAATAATAATAATAAAGCTCACATTATTTTGAGTCTTTAATCGAGTATTGACGTCACTACAAACGTCCCAAACTGTACCCAAACGGGTAACTTTCTTCTTTCGTGTACGGCTAATTCCCTCTTTCCCTCGCGCTCACCTAAGGGTGTGCCATGTGGTGCCCGAGGGTCTGAACTCCGAGCTGACTGTTAAAGCATGAGCTGATTCACTTTTTACTGTCACTCTAAAGCGTTTCTCTCACAGCTCCAGGCGTGTGGTGGTTAATTTATTAGCCCTCCAGAAACGTTCTAAATCACTCTCAGCCCGTCTGCAGCTCCAGATCAAAGCCGGGCGGAGCCAGAGAGTCCTAGCTGGGAACTGAGCCATCTCACATTCCCTCCGCAGTTTGTGTTTACAGAACGGACCTTTTGTCTCGGTGGAACCGCAGTCACGTGGTTTCATATCGGCACGTTTTCTGACGTTCTTGTGTGTTCAGAGGAAATGCTTTAGACCCTTTGGATCTCTTTAGGGTTTACGGGGTTTATTGGGGTTTTCCTGGTTTGGTTCCGCTTCAGGATGCTGGGTTCTGAGCCTTCAGAGTGATGATTCTGGGTAAGAACAAACAGTAGCAGTCTGTTGTTTGGGCGTTTCCTGTTAATGTTTCCTTCTTTAATTCTGGACATTCATGGTGTTGCCCTGGACTCCCAATTCCCCAGATCTCAATCCAATCTGTGTTTAAAT
Organism: Ancistrus triradiatus; assembly: GCA_025084515.1. NCBI lineage: Eukaryota > Metazoa > Chordata > Actinopteri > Siluriformes > Loricariidae > Ancistrus > Ancistrus triradiatus. The sequence goes on along the minus strand of JAJAGP010001843.1, from coordinate 67,846 downwards.
CACAAATCTTGACAGATGTACCGATACGGTCTTGGTAACGGTAATGCCGATGAAATGGTGAAGTTTCGTGTGTGTGTGTGTGTGTGTGTGTGTGTGTGTGTGTGTGTGTGTGTGTGTGTGTGTGTGTTTGTTTTCAGAGAGCTCAGGCGGACGAGGTGGAAAAAATCGACAAGCATGTCAAGACGTCCAGAGAGAAGGAGGGAAGCAAACCTCTGGATAAACCCGAACAGTGAGACCTTATTTATTTATTATTCTATTAACATTATGATTTATAGATTTGAAAATGTGTCTGAGTATTCATTAGGGTTAGGATACGTCCTCATACTAAGATGAGATGTTCCGGTACCAGCTCCAGTTTTGGTTCAGCTCCCTCTCCTCTGTCCCCTCCAGGTTCCTCTTCCAGCTCTCCCAAATCCCTGAGTTCTCAGGACGGGTTTTCTGTATCCTCTTTCAGTCCACCTTCTCTGAAAGCATCTCCTCCATCCTGCGAAAGCTCGAGATCCTCCAGAGAGTGTGTAAGGTGAGCGTCGGGCTGCACCGCTCTGTCTGACCTTAATCTGGAACCGCTCTGTACTTGAGTAGAGCTAGAGACGGCACTCGGACTCAGATCAGGCCTGTTCCAGCTCCAGGGTGCTCCTCTAAACCTGCTTAACGTGGTTTAATGTTAAAACAACCACCCAGGAAAAGGTTCCTGCGGATCATAAGTGTTCTGTGCTGCTGTTATGATGCACCTGTGAGCCAAAAGGACGGCTTTGCTTACTTGTTCTATAATGGGTTAAAGTGGAAGAAAACAGCTTAAGAGGTTCTGATCCTTTTCCTTTTGGCTCTCAGATTATTTATGATCCACAGGAACTCGTTTGTTTTTTCATGGGTCGTTGTCTTAACATTAAACCTTTTCAATTTAAACTTTTGAGTGGCTACTTTAGTTAATGCTATAGCGGCAATTATGTGATGATGTACGATCCTGCAGATTGGTGCCCTTTTAATTTAATACAGACGTATTTTTGCAGTAAAAGCATTGGCAGGAACCGAGAAGTGGAATCGACCTTCTGTTTTTAACCAGTTTTGGAGTTTTACAACTGGGAGAAAGGAGGAAGGAAGGAAAGATTGAGGGATAGAAAGAAATATGAACAAAGGAAGAGGGTGAGGGAGGAAAAGACAGGAAAAGTAGAAAGAAGAGAGATGGAGAGAAATGAAGGAAGACGGCCGGACAGAGAGAGACGGAGCGGTATCTGGGGGGGTGAGAGTGATCCGTGTTGATTTCATCGTTGTTCCCTGTACAGACTTTACAGAGCGGCCCCGGGGTAACGCAGGTTCTGGGTCTGGTTCTGGCCTTCGGGAACTTCATGAACGGGGGGAACCGGACCCGAGGACAAGCGGACGGCTTCGGGCTCGACATCTTACCCAAACTCAAGGACGTCAAAAGCAGCGTGAGTCCTCTGCTTTATTTCCGCTGAGCTCGTCTCTGCTCTCACCTGATGTTCCACTTCACCCGGTTTGTTGTGTCCGGGCCCCTCATGGTCACTTGCTCTTTTTGTTTTTGTTTGTTGTTTTTTCTCCAGGATAACACCCGGAGCCTCCTGTCCTACATCGTTTCATACTACCTGAGGCACTTTGATGAGGTACAGCCACCTCCCAAATACAGTCATGATACTCCTGTGTGCGCGTGTGTGTGTGCGCGTGTGTGATGAAGGGTTTGTGTAATCTGGAGGAATGTTGTGTGTGTGTGTGTGTGTGATGTTTGAGGTTGTGTTCCTCACACGCTACATGCCCTCCCACAACCGGGTATCTGCACCCTCACATCACCAGTATCACCACTTCAAAGCCACACACAAACAGTGTGTGTGTGTGTGTGTGTGTGTGTGTGTGTGTGTGTGTGTGTGTGTGTGTGTGTGTGTGTTGTTTTCTGTAAAAACATACATCCTCTCAATTGTCATGCCTTGTGTACCTGCATGTAAAGAAAGATGGAAATAAAGAAAGAGATGAGGAAATAAAAGAGAGAATGAAAGAAAGATAGAAAAGATAAAAAGAATATCTCTCTCTCTCTCTCTCTCTCTCTCTCTCTCTTGCGCGCAGGACGCTGGTCGTGAGACGTGTGTGTTTCCCCTCCCGGAGCCACATGACCTGTTCCAGGCGTCTCAGATGAAGTTTGAGGATTTCACTAAAGAGCTCCTGAAGCTACGAAAAGACCTGAGAGGTAACGGCCCCTAAGGCTCTGTCCTAATACTTTTACTTGCATGCATGCGTGTGCGCCCGTGTGTGCGCGCTGGTCTTTGCCTGTGGGTTAGAGGCATGAGCTTGTTTCCCAAGGTCAGCTGTTACGGGGCTGGAAGTTGTTAACACGTTTAAAATGGTTACCAGGCCCTCCGTCCTCTTCCTCCGCTCCCCCTCTGTATTTTCTTTCAAATTCCTTAATTTTTTTTCCTCCCCCTCCTCTATCGATCAGACAGGTCGGGCTCAGGCAGCCCTCAAAGCAAAGGTCTCACCGGTCAAACGGCTCCCGGTCACGGCCCGGCCTATTTTAGGAGCTGTAAGTAATGGGACGTGCATGCAGGGGTGCAGGGGCGGGAGTGTGGAGCACCAGATCCCCACCACTGCACCGATTCCTTAACCTGGCCCTGATTTTGGTTCTGTTGGTCTGGAGCTGGGTAACGGCGGCCCTTGGTGGGATCAGTGATGATCAGAGTGCTTCCCCAAATCCTGACCAGCTTCTCCTGCCTCCTCCTGATAAATCATTATTGATATGACTGGACTTGAGGGAGGAGGACTTTTGTTCTACAAGATGTGGTTTTTAACGTAGTGTTACCTTCACACCGACTGCGCTCTGTGTTTTTATTTAAACCCTCTTTAAACTTTTGCTTTCTTGAGTTTTTTCTCTTAATGTGTTTGAGATTTCGTCGTGTCTTTTTCACATTGTCAACTTAAAAATTTTTTTTAATTGAGTGAAGATGAATGCAGGAAGCTTTTGTAGTTCGTTTTTTTCCTTAGATAAATAATCAGACGGTTCCATCCAGTCCCTGTGAGCTTTCATCGTTCTCCAGCCTTTCAGTTCTATTCCACCAGATCTTTTTGTCCTATAAGCTCTTGATGAGCTGTTCTGCCCGACGACCGAGCTCTGATTGGTCCACCTGGTTTTAACAGTTAGAACAGGCTCCGATTAAACATGTTACACAGCGTCTCGGTCCATCAGTTTCGGACTCTGTGTGAAGGGCGGCGTTGATGTACACGTGTTCTTTTTCAAAACTAGTCGTGCGTTTTTTCATCTGTGAAAATTGGACTCAAGGTTTTATTATTTATTTATTTTATTATTATTATTATGTTAGGTTATGATGAGCAATGTCACGCTGAACACACACTTACTGTGTCACCTAGCAATTTGGAGAAAACAGTCAAGTAATGAATTGATCTGCTTCATCTTTTGACAAATGGCCGTTCCTGAGCAGGTTGTTTGATGGCGAAGCTGGAGAAGCTCTCAACAGGCTCGTCAGCACTACTCACGAGCTAAACATAAACAAATGTTAAAAACAATAATAAGCAAACGTACTTTATTGGACTCCTTAATGCAGATGTGCATGTTTTACATTATATTTGAACTATGACTCCATGGGTTATTAGTTTAGATAAATTAGTTTCGTTCTTAGATTTATCATCTACGCCGCCCAAGGAGGTTGGGTCTCTTTTTGGTATTGGTCCTCCCAAGGTTTCTTCCTATAACACTCAGGGAGTTTTTCCTTGCCACTGTCGCCCTAGGCTTGCTCACTTTGGGATTGGACGTAGTTATTAGGAGATAATCTAAACTTGTAAAGTTGCTTTGAGACAATGGTCCATTGTAAAAAGTGCTATATAAATAGATCTGGCTTGACTTGACCTTTTGGTTCAGGTTTGGTGTGTTCCACAGGAGATATCCGTGTGTTTATATCTATAAATCACAGCTTTGCTTTAACAGATCGATTTTTTTCCAATCTTGTATTAACACTTTATATTAAATCTTTTTAAGGCCGGTCCTTAAGACGTTCCTGATTCTGATGCTTTGCGTTCTGGCTGAAGGCCTCTCCGAGCTCCTCTGATCGTAATTGCTGTAATTGTGCCATGTTTTGCTTGCTGATCAAAGAAGCGCTCACAGGAAAAACCCAGGTCCGATTTTCCTTCACCTCTGCCATCGTTCCATCGGAAGCTTCCGGAGGATTTGTCATCTAATTATTCCGAACGTTCATGGATCGTTGCGCTGTGCTAACAAAAAGTGCCTGTTCTATTAGAATGTTATTAAACATGTTCATTATAACCCGAAAATCATTAGTTTAGGACCACAAAAATAAATAAAGTTGCTAAAAATCAGTAAATAATATTAATTATGGGGAAGGGCCGTTTGTTAGTGCTGATATTAAATATAATAATTGTTATAAACCTAAAGAATTACAGTTTAGAACATTAGATTGTTTTAAAAAACAAATTAATAAAAAAATTACAATGAGGGTGCAAGAACACCCACCAATAAATAATTAATAAAAAAAAGCAAAAGTTTAATGAGAAGAATAACACCATGTAAAATTTCAAAAAAAATATTTTGTTCCCAGTGTTAAGTGTGTTTTCCTGTTGTTTGTACCCTACATGATAGAAAAAAGTTATTATTCCTTGTAAACTGTGCTTTTGTGGTTAGCACAATGATATTTGAAATTGATATATTTTCAAGGCTATTCGCCATATTTCAAGTACTTACGAAGCTTATGGGAATTGTGAGACACATCAAGAAGTTCTAGAAAACTGGTCCAGACTGATATAGAACTTGTGGGACTGTACAGAATTGTAGTAGCGTCTAAACAGTTTATAGGGCCCTATAGCCATTCCTGGAGAGACGGAGCGACATGATCTAATGATTTGGGATTGTAATGAAGTGGGCAAACAGCCATGCACAGGGACAAAGGGGAATGCTAGAGGCAGACAGGTGTGATTCATTCTCTATTCAGATTCTATAAACGAAGGATCACACTTCACCCCACACCCACTCAGGAGGAACTTAGGAAGGACCACTACTTTCAAATGTATATATTGTGTGTTACTCTGCTACCGGGTGATCAGTCTTGCTCTGCTGAATCCTCAGTACACTCTTGTACTTTGATACTGCATGGAATAAAGATTGACCATTTTTATCGAGAGACATCCTTTTTCGTTATAGTACACAGCAACTTAGTCAATTTAGATGGCATCAAGAGGTTTCATACATCCAGCAGACGCATTTTGCTATGTATGTGGCCATTTTATAAAGACAAGAGCGAAAAAAGTACTCTGTGGAAGGATCTGCTAAGATGTGTGAGGCTACAAAGCATACTTCGGGGCATGCCGTTGGTTTTGGGACTGTTTCCATAATAAAATTCATAATTTTCGTTGGTCGTGGTCAAAAGCGAAGGTTTATGAGGATGTACGCCAATTTTCATTTGTTGTGTCATAAGGCAATTGGAATATAATCCTTCAAAAGCGGACCCACACTTGTGTTACATCGTGTAATCAGAAACTCAACCGCATCTCATTTACCGTTTTGAACCAAAATCTTCCTCCCCGAGGGCGGCAGTGCTCGAATCACTACCTACTTGTTTACTGTCGGGGACTCTGTTTGTTCGTGTTGATAAATATCATTTTTTATAAATCTAAGAATTCATTTTTTTTAACCTCGAGGGGGGGCGGAGTTTGCTGGAAATCAATAAATCACACAATAATTGGGGAGGGGGAAAAAACCGACAGTTTAGTGAAGAAGACGAAGAGCATCAGGCCAGACGAATCTACAATAAATAGTGGAGTCATAAGGAATACGTTCATCCTCCGTGGACAACAGCGTTACCAGAAACGATACATTGAAAATAAGAAGTGGTGAGGGATTTTTATTCTTAGGTCTTATTTATTGGTTTTGTGGCGCCGCTTCTGGGCGTTGGTTATGACATAACATAAGGGCATTGTCTTGGCACAGTAACGTTTCTAAGTGGCTTTTATGAATGTGAATCATGTTGTTCATACAGCAGTACGAAAGTGTCGCCGATGCGGAAAAACTAATTATATCACAATTCTCATACCCAGCATGCACTGCGGAGGTGGAGAAGGTTTTTTGTAATGTAACGTCTGTCTGGAGAGCACTGCAGCCCTTCAAGAACAAAATGGAGGCGTTTGTGAGTCGAGTGAGTCACACGACCCGAGCAGAACTGATATGAGGAAAAGCTTTTGATCTGTTTTTTTGAGGACGTCTCAATCTGTACAAATAAACCCAATTCGAGATTTAGATCGAGATGTAAAAAATAACGATCAGTAAGAAAACAGAACATTTTCTTAAGAGAATATTTGTGAACTTCATTTTTTTTTTTTTTTGGAGAATTGTTTGAGTTTTTTTAGAACATCTCATAACGAACGTCTTACGTTTGTCTTGAAAACTTTCAAACGTTTCTTAAAGGGTAAGCGTTGTGATCGGCCAAGTGTTATGATCATGTCCAGTGCTTAAAGTTGAAATTTCAATCCTTCCCTGCATATCTTTACAGCCTAAGCAGGGGTTCTACGTAAAGGTTACAGGAAGCATTTAAGAACAGGAACCATTTCAAGAATCCACTGTATGTTCTTAGAACTGTTCTTAAGAAAAGAGTTAAGGAGAAAGTGAGGTTCTTCAGAGTGGAGAATCCTGTAATTGCTGTATCTTATGAAGCTTTAAACATTCTTGGCTGGTGCTTGAAATTTCTCTCATACTTTCTCCAGCTGTTCATCAGATTTGTTTACTTCCACCGTCGAGCTTTTTTATTTGGTCGAATTGTGTTCAGGGGTGTATTTTAGCACCCCCGGGGTCGTGTAATGCACCCTCAGCAGAGCTCGAGTTCCCAGGAATCGACTTCCAATTGACATTCCGGACATTCCTGAGCTCACCGATCGGAAAGAATCCTCCCTCCCTCCCTCTTAAACAAGGGGTGTTAATGTATAAATCAAAGTGACGGAGGCATCCTGCGGGGTGGCGCGGGGTGGTCTGGCTGTGATTAGGCGGCACTGGATGGTCTTCCACTTACCCACGCTGCCCTAACGCGGCCCGACCCGCTGCTACAGCCAGCATGAGATGTGGGTAACACCCCCAACCCCCCTACCAAAGTGTGTGTCGCTCAGGAACCAGCGTGCGAGCCAGACCCCGTTCTGGGAACCAGACCACAAGTTCATCGGTGTCCCAGGAACCAGAGCCTGAATCCATCGAAGTTTCTGGAACCAGAGCACACGTCTGTCCAGGTTCCAGGAACCACAGTGCAAGTCCATCCCAGTTACTGGAACCAGAGCTCGAGTCCGTCTGTGTCCCGGGAACCAGACCTTAAGTCCTTCCAAGTTCTTGGAACTAGAGCACAAGTCTGTCCAGGTTCCTAGAACCATAATCCTTGCCTGCCCAGGAACCAGAGCACAAGTCTATCTCAAATCCTGGAACCAGAGTGTGATTCTGTCTGGGTTCTTGGAACCACAGAGCAAGCTCATTTCAGTTTTGGGATCCAGACCATAAGTCTGTCTGGGTTCTGGGAACCAGAGGGCAAGGTTGTCCCAGTTCCAGGAAGCAGGACTTCAGTCTGTCCAGTTTCTTTCAACCAGAGCACAAGTTTTCCCGGGTTCCTGGAACCGGAGCATGTGATTCTGTCCCGAGTCCGTTTGGGTTCCTGGACCCAGACCCTTTACCCTGAGGTTGTGAAGTCATTCGTCTCCTTTGCTGTGTGAGGAGCACGGGTTTGGCTGATCCCTCTGACCCCTGATGTCAAACTTCTAACACATCAAAACAATATCCGGCCAATTTGTCCTGACACGCTCTCTCTCTCTCACCCACACACACACACACACACACACACACACACACACACACACACACACACACACATGGTCCTCCAGACAGTTTTAGAGCAGGAGGAGGTGCAGGGTTCATGGTCTGAACTCCTAACCACTACCGGCCTCAATTTGTCAAAGAGGGCAGAGGTCGGCGACCCCAGGGGTAACCCACCCCCCACGCTTCAGAGGAACGTTTTCACACAGATGCGCTCCGCCACAAAGTAATACCCCCCCTCCCCCCAACCACGGCGACCACACTGACCACGCCCACCTTGCCTCAGCCGTTCGGTTTTTCCACGAATGCTGTTTCTCATGCTCCTGCAAGAGCCGGCGGTTATTCTCAGTAACTGTTTATTATACAGAACATAAACACAAAAATCGATTGATCAGCTTTAATTTATTAAAAAGAAAAATTATTTCCATTCAGTAAATAAAATGGGTCTGATTTATAAGGCAGGCTGTTACTAAGATCCACTGTTCTACCAGCAGAAGCCAGTCAGAGGGAGATCCCGGTGTTAGAACCAAAGCACAGGATAAACGTTATCATTTACATTAGCTAGATGAAGCTACAGAAAGAAAAAAAGAAAGAAAGAAAGAACGAGAAAGAAATAAATTGGAAAGGAAGAACGACTAAAGAGAATAGTGAGAAATAAAGAAAGAAAATAGAAAGAAAGGACGACAAAGAAAAACAAAACAAGAATGATAGAAAGAACAATAGAAAGAAATATAGAAAACAAAACAGTAAAAAGAAAACTAGAGAGAATGCGAAGAAAGAAAAATAATAGGATAGGAAGACTAAAGAGAATTCTGAAAAAGAAGAAACAAAATAGAAAGAAAGATTAAAGAGAATACTGCGAAAGAGAAAAATCTAAAGAAAATAGAAAGAACAACAAAGAAACACAAAGAATGATTGCAAGAACGAACTGAGAAAGAATGAACGAAATAAATAAAGAAAAAAGAAAGAAAGGCAGAAAGAAACACAAACATAAAGAAACCGTTAGAGGGTGAAGTCAGTGACCCCGCCGGAGACCCCCTGCACTTCTGAGGAACGTTTTTGCACAGATACGCCCCTTTAAATGACCACGCCCACACCGCCTCAGCCGGAGGGCTTTTTCCGGAGCTGGGCCTGTGGTGCGCTGCCGAGAGCCGGCGGAGGGTTTTTTGGCTTTTTATCCCCTCTGAGGAGTTACAGACCCGTACAGCGTGGAGCGACCATAAACCGTCTCAAACGCATCCAAACATCTTGCCCCCCAAACCCCCCTCTGTTTTTTATTCCGTATTTGTTTTCGTGCTTGACGGATGGACGGGTTTCGGTGCCAAGCCAAATAAAGAATCAGGAGTGAGAGTGACGCTGCGCAGAGACGCAAAATAATCCGCTCCAGCGTTCCTGGCTTTTTTTGAATATATTCGAACCGCCTGCGCTCGGCCACATGTGCTTCCCTAAATGACGTTTTTGCCCAAAGTCCCCCAGACCCCGGACTCTGCTCTGTCAGCGCCGGTTATCGGCCGACAGCGAGACGGGCACGGCGGCGGCGGAGGGCGAAGTGAAAGCAGACGCGGAGCAGCGCGTCTCAGATTCCTGCCTTCCTTCTGAACGCCGTTCGTTCCTGCGTGTGCCGAGGAATTTACAGATCAAAGAGGAAAAAACAAACTTTTTCTGAGTCTGCAGAAAGTCTGCTTTCATGCTCGAGTTTTTCATCTTTTATTGATTATAACTCTCACGTTCTGTTTAGCTTTAACAAAACAGGACGCAACTGCGCTTCGGTTCTGAGGCACTCCTCGCCACCACGTGCTTCAGTATCTAATTGTACAAATAAATTGAAGTGCCTAATCTCATTACAAGCGGATCGTTCTGGTGTTTAGTCCATTGTTTAAGCTGTAATACATTCATACCAAACCTCGAGTGGACTATTACCATTATACCACAGTCCCGTTGTCACCGATTATTGGTATTTTAAGATAGAGGACAGAAATAAACGATTTGTTGTAAAATGGTTCCATTCTCTGGTTCCCCCGCTGCTAAATCCTCATCATCAGACCATGGGCTCCAGTCCTAACAGAGGAACAGAATTTATCAATAACCGTTTATTGTACAGGTAATAAACATAAACATATCGATTGATCAGCTTTCTTTTATTAAAAAAGAAAGTTGACTTCCATTCAGTAAATAAAATGGGTCTGATTTCTCATCAGCAGCTCGGTCGGGTTAATCAGAGCCGGGCTTAACAGATCCATGAATGAAGCTCCGATCAGCCGGGGATGGTGTTTAATGAGCGACGCCGAGTTTAAGACCAGCAAACGCCATGAAGGAAATCAGAAAGAAGGACCTGCTGGAACCGGTGGAGCTGCTGATGCTGTATAACTCTCCCGGAACATTTCTGCTGATCCATCAAACCAAACCCAGCTAGAAGCTGCTCCAGCATTTCTGCTGATGGACTCGGACTGATCTTCAGTCGAGCAGCGACTCCATTAAGAGTCTGGGACCCCAAATCCTGGTTTGTAAGGGTGATGAACAATCAGGCTGCTCAATAAGAGCTTCAGCTAACGAATGTTATGGTTAGTTTCCTGTGCTTGTGTAATTATTATTATTATAATAATAATAATAATAATAATAATAATATAATAATCCCAGAAGTTGAAATCTGGTTCATCTGGACATAGATTTTTATTGGAGAAACGGTTCGTCACGCATCTAAGTGACTTCTTCAGTCTCATCAGTTGGAAAACATCCCCAATCTTATATACAGCACGTTGCATACGACTGGTACCACCACCATTGCAATAACAATGGGACCATATTTGATCAGCTTAATATGCAGATTGACATAGCCATTAACGTCGGGGTTAACGACAATGGCCACTTGTGCCATTCACAACAGGACTGGGGAAGGGCTGCGATGGCTGCTTCCGTTTTAAGATGGTGAGAGGTGTACTCTGAGGCCCCCTCCTCGGTTCAGGGATGGACGTTTCCCTTTTTTATTTACAAACCCAAACTGTGCGTTCTTTTTTCTTACTGCCCGCTTTCACAACCAATCGTTCCTCCCTATCACAGGATCTGCACGTCTTCATTACTGAAAGAGTGGCCACTGGCCTGTAGGTGGGTGTAACCACAGAGTCCTGACCTGATGAGATATGCTCTTCTATGTTGTGCCATCCGTTTCGCCAGTGGCTGTTTGGTTTCCTGTTTGGTAACAATTCCTGGCACTTGACAGCATACATACACTACTACTGCATTACTCTGTTTGTGCTGGGGGACCCGATCCTTGGGTGGACCATGTTTTTCTGGCGTAGGCATGTTTTGGGGTTTGAAAAGCCACTGAGACGGCGGTGTTTTGGCAAATATGCGTCTAAAACAATTGTTCGATGTTTCCTGCCACATAATGGAATCAGACCACTGGTTTTTAGACTTACGCTTAGACTGCGGCTGTTTGTTTCTCCTCTTGGGGCGATCGTGCTGGAGCACTGTTTGAGTATGGCTTCTACCGGCTTTATGTACAAAGTGCCCAATGGTTTTTACGCTTCGCACTGCGGCTGTTGGTTCTCCTCTGGTCTATCTGCTGGAGCAGACTGTTTGGGTCATCTTACATACCAGGTGCTTTGACAAATCCCAATGTCTTATTCACCACATTTGCCCATAGGCCTGCTTATTTTGTGCGATTTCTCTCCATCCTTGGCCGCTGTGTCCAGTGGGGGACTTCTAGTTCTGCTTCGGTGGTACCAGTGTCCTGATAACTCCTAGTTTGTGCTCCAGTGGATGATGAGAGTCAAACCTTAAGTACTGATAAGGATGGCCGTATGTTGTTTTGGCTGACGGTAAAACCATCGACTTTCCAATCGGTTGTAAATCCGGCCCATCTTCCAATCACAACCTCACAATCCAAGAAGGCTAATCTGCCGTTCTTCAACATCCTCCCTGGTTGAACTTAATGTGTTTTGTCTACTGAGTTTATGCTGGTTGGTCCACTTTTCAAATGGGCCCTTCCTTGAGATTTAATTAACCCAGGTGTCCATCCACATATCTGAACCAATGGCTGGGTGGTGTTCCTGAATAGGTTCTTGGTGGCCTAGAGTTCTTGTTTCCACTCTGCTTCCATATACAGGTTGGCCACGATGGGTGAAACTGGGGGAGCCCATAGCACACCCCCATGTTTTCTGCCTATAGTACTGCTTCTCTGTATGTGAAATAGTGGATTGAAGACACAGCTCCATGAAGCAAACACAACCTGGTCCGAGTTAAGGGTGGTCCCTATTGCTGAGAGTGGGGGTCATCCTTAGTTTCACATCTCGACTACCTCCTACTGCCTTTTCGCTCCACTGGAACGCACTGAAGAGAGATGTGACAATCAAACAGACCATTTGTTTCATCCGTCTCCATAATGACGTCCCCTCACCTTATCCACGAAATCCATGGTGTTCCTGGATGTGATGATCCGTGCTGCCTACCAACGGGTTGAGGATCGATGCCAGAAACTTTGGCGATGTTTTCATTTCACTGAGTTTAATCATACCCACATGGGTCCCGCATGGCACCTCCTGTTTTATGTAATCTTAGGTAAACCAGACAGACTAGGTAGGTAGCCTCACCTGGGTATAATCTGTGGTACAGAGGCCGTCAATAGCTTTGTCCTGTTCTAAAAGCTTCCAGACAATCTATCACCTCTTCTTGTACCCACTACCAGGATCTCGTTTCAGGGGCTCATAAGTGTTAGTGTCTCTAAGGAGAGTCATAACTTTCTCATGATAGTCTGTCTGGTTTTTATATACGTGCTGTATATAAGATTGGGGAAGTTTTCCAACTGCTGAGACTGAAGAAGTCACTTAGATGAGTGACGAAACGTTTCTCCAATAAAATCTATGTCCAGATGAACAGATTCAACTTCTTGGATTTTCTTACCTGGATCATTGAGCATGCATCAAGACAATAATAATAATAATAATAATAATAATAATAAGGCTGCTGCTTTAAGCCGAATCCTCTGATTTCTCATCCGTTCCGTTCATCGTTGTTTTTGAACTGAGTCATAAATCTATGTTGTTAGAGCCGGGTTGGATTAATGTCCATCTCCGGGACGTCTGGTCGGGTCGGCCGGGTCCACGTGGCGGGGAGATGAGTCGGAGGCTTTAGTGTCAGGAGCCGTAGATCTCGGCCGGCTCACACTCCATGATTCGCTCGTCTCTGAGAGGCCGGGCTGCAGATCTGAGCGCATTCTCAGGCTTTGCTTTTTATTCTCCCTTTCTCTCTCTCTCTGCTGACCTGCTGGATCGGTCCGTCGGTACAGGAGCACATCCCCCTCCTCTCTCTTACATTTGGGCTTTTATAGCTCGTAAATCTCCTGCTGTAACATCTCTGTGTCCCTACTGATGTATCGCAATGTATGGAGCAATCTGTGGTGGCGTTCTAATAAAGCGTCTGGCTTGTTGAAGCGGTTCAGAAGCGAGTGACGCCATAGCAGCTGAAGCTCCGAGCTTTTGATCTGATTGTGGATGGAAAACTCTCAGAAGAGGTTTATTTTAGGTAAGAGCGTGATTGATGTGGCTGGATGTGCGGAATCAAACAAAAAATGAAAGCTTCAGATCTTCAGGAGGGGCCGTGTTATGGTTCTATCTCAGGGGGGAGAAAACGCGTTACTCAAAAGTTACGTGCATATAAAGCGAGTTCGGTTTGAGATCAGGAAACCAGAAAGAAAGAAACCAAAAGAAGTACAAAAGAAAGAAAGGCTAAAGGGAATATGACAGAAAAAAGTAAGAAATAGAATTGATAGAAAGAAAACTAGAAAGAAAGAAAGAAAAAAAGGTAAGGTAAGGCTAAAGATGATACTGAGAAGAAAGAAAATTATTAATAAGAAACAGAGAAAGGAAGGCTACGGAGAATACTAAGAATGATAGAAAGAATTTTTCTTTTTACTCCAAACTCCACTGGTTTAAAGCTGATGGAATGATAGCAAGAAAGAAAGACAACTAGAAAGAAAGAATGACAAAAAAAACAATAGAAAGAACGACAAAGAAAAACAAAAAGTAAATGATAAAGAGAAAAACAGAAAGAAAGGTTCAAGAAAATAGAAATTAAGAATTTGGAACAAAACCATACTTTTTTGTTTTTAGCTTATAGCTCTCTGTTCTAATCAGCCGGAGTTGTGGTACGGCTCCAGATTCGTAGGTTTGTGTTTCCTTTAGTTCCCAGCTTGTTGTTTGATATTTGAAGGGAAATCGTTCATCATGTGATACTTTAAGCTCGGACCAGTAATCCTATTTTTATGGTAAGACACACAGTATGAGATTATGTGATTTTTAATGTTGCTTTCACACTAAGTGCTCTGTTTTTTTTTTTTTGTCTAAACCCTCTTTTCTTTCTCCGTCTTCATCACAAAAACCCGAGTGCAGGAAGCTTCTTATAGTTTGTGTTTCTGTGAGCATGAACAGATCAGAATGCGCTTAGATAAATAATCAGACGGTTCCTTACAGTCCCTGTGAGCTTTATCTCCATCATTCTCCAGCCTTTCAGTTCTATTCCACCTGAGCTTTTCTTTAATGTCCATGTTTTTAGAGGCAGCCTGTTGCTCGTCCTATAAGCTCCTGATGAGCTGTTCTGCCCGGCGACCGAGCTCTGATTGGTCAGCCTGATGTTAACAACGCAGAAATTAGAACAGAATCTCGGTCCGTCAGTTTCAGACTCGGGGTGAAGGACGGCTTAATGTACGGGTGTTCTTTTTCAAAACATGACGTGTTTTTTTTTTTTGTTTGTTTTTTGTGTCTGTTTTGCAGCCAAAAATGAACTGGAGGCCCAGGAAAGCCAGCTGCAAGAAACCCACAAAACGTAAGGAGACTTTTGTTTGTGTTGATCTAATTTCCTCTCAGATGCAGAGTTTATGTTCTAATGGCATTACACCTGGTAAAAACAGTCACCAGTTTTCTAATTGATTCTTTTTGTTGTTTTTTTTAGCATTTTGAGCAATTATAGAGTAAGTTCATGAGATAATCACACAGATAGATCAGCATTTCATATATAATCAGTAGCAGAATTTTGTTTGCCCCCTTTTTTTTTTTTTTTTTTACTTAACACCTACAAATGTTTTGAATGTTTGAAAGAAATAGAATGACAGAAAGGAAAAAATGATGGAAAGAAAGAAGGCTAAAGAAAATACAAAGAAAGAAAGTGCTAGAAATATAGAGCGTAGACATTTACATTTACAGCATTTAGCCGACGCCCTTATGCAGAGCGACTTACAGTGGGTACAGTCTTACAGTCCAAGCCATTGTGGGTTAGGGCCTTGCCTAAGGACCCAACAGTGGCAGCTTTGGCAGATCTGCTCATTTTGGGCTTGTTTCCATCGACCTTGTATAAATTCGTGAAACGCCTACCAAACACAGTTCATGCTCAGAGAAAATAAAAAATCCAGAAAGTAGAAAGTAGAGTCTTATAAACCTAGGGGTTGCCACAACATTTTGCATCCACCTGACATCCTCCACACCAAATAATAAATACATACAGAAAGATAGCGTATAAGGTTCTATGAAATGTAGTGGATAAATAACATCACATCCCCTAACCCTGCTGAGGCAATATTTAAAATTATAATAATAATTCCTTACCTGTCCCTGAGCCGCTCATATTTGGTTGTTGGAACTCCCTCAGTACTCTGACGTGGCAGCTGTTTGCCGGTTAATGGATGGACTTGGATCTGGTGCAGAGCTGATGGAAAAAAGAAAGAAAGAAAACTAGAAAGAAAAAACTAAAAGAAAAATAGAAAGAAAAAAAAACAATAGAGAGCGAGAATGATAGAAAGAAAAATAGACAAAAGAAGAGTACTGAGAAAGAAAAAAGATAAAGGAAGAAAGAACAATAGAAAAAGAAATAAACAATAGAAAGAAGGAAAGAAAGAACAATATAAAGAAACAAAACAAAGAAAATTATAGCAAGAAAAAGGAATGCTAAAGAAAATACTGAGAAAGAAAGAACAAAGGAAAGAGAAAGAAAAAAACAATAGAAAGAAAGAAAAATAGAAAGAAAAAGAAAGAACAAAAAAATAGAATGAAAGAATAATAGACAGAAATAAACACAAAAAATAAAGAATGAAAATGACAAAGGCTAAAGAGAGTACTGAGAAAGAAAGCAGCAGCAAGGGAGCAGGGTCACCCTGGAGCAGAGCGTGGCGTGGCGGGCGGGCGTTGGCTGGGTAATGGACGGGCTGTGCCCTGGAGCAGAGCGTGGCGTGGCGGGCGGGCGTTGGCTGGGTAATGGACGGGCTGTGCCCTGGTGCAGAGCAGATGGCTTCGGCCGTTAGCCGTGCCCTCGCTGCACCTGATGCCCTGCGGAGCGTATCGGTTCCGGCAGTCCCGCTTCGGCATCGCCACTGTTCTCACTTCACGCTCCTTAGCGTCATGTGCTTCGGTTTTTTCCGCGGCACGGACTGTCCGGAGCCCCAAAGGCTTGTCCTGCTGACCTCAGCGCTTCGGTGTGACGATCTCAGCGGAGCTGGAACAGCAACGGCGACTTTAAAACAACGTTAAACAGATCTACAAACGTCCTGCCGGAGCTCCAGAGCTTTGTCCAGTTTGTGCTTTTACCAAACACATGGCTTAAAGAATCTTTCGTAAGCTTTCTTAGGAAATAACTTGCAAAGTTTCTTAAGACGAACACTAAAGTTCATAATGTTCTGAAATGCTATCGTTGCTAGAATTGTTTTTGTTTTCTCACGTAGGCTACGATGTATTTTAGAGCTTACGATATATGGCACAAATGTGAAAAAATCCTCCTTATGCCAATAACTAACTGTTTAAAGTTGTACATTTCGATGAGTGTGATTTAAGCGTAGGTAGGTTAGGGTTAAGAAAACATTTAAAAACAGAGCGCTTGTAAGAATACCACTTGTTCCTAAGAAGAGTTAAGAAAAAATAAGAATTCTTAAGAAGTTTTTTGAAGAGTAACCATTTTTCGTATAATGATTAATTAATTAATACACACTTTATTTACACTGTATTTTAAGTTAATATATAGAAATGATATCCTGTTATATTTATTATTTCTTTTGCTATATATCTAAAACCTAGATTGCTCAGACAGGGTATCTCTAGTGCCGGTCCCAAGCCCGGATAAATGGTGAGGGTTGCGTCAGGAAGGGCATCCGGTGTAAAACATTTGCCAAATAAAGTATGCTAGTTCATAATAATTTCACCATACCGGATCGGTCACGGCCCGGGTTAACAACGACCGCCACTGGTACTGGTAGCAAACAGGGTACCAGCAGAAATTGGACTACTGTTTGCCGAAGACGAAGAGGAGGGAAGCGTGTGAGGAGACAGAGAGAAATCAGGAGGGGCCAGAATATAGCACTGAGGGTAGCAACCCTAAATGTAGGGACGATGACAGGGAAAGGTAGAGAGCTGGCTGATATGATGCAGAGGAGAAAGGTCGATGTTTTGTGTGTGCAGGAGACAAAGTGGAAGGGTAGCAAGAGGCCTCGATGCAATTGGTGCAGGGGTTTTTAAACTGTTCTACCAGGGTGGTGGATAGGAAGAGAAAATGGAGTTGGTGTGGTCCTGAAGGAGGACTAATGTAAAAGAATGTTCTTTGAGGTGAAAAGGGTGTCAGATAGGATAATATGTCTGAAGATGGAAATTGAGGGTGAATGGTGAATGTTTGTTAGTGGCTATGCACCACAAGTTGGCTGTGAATTAGAGGAGAAAGAGAGATTCTGGGGGGAGTTAGATTAAGTGGTTGAGAGCATTCCCCAGGGAGGAGAGACTGGTGATTGGTGCAAGATTTCAATGGTCATGTTTGGTGAAGGGTAATAAAGGAGATGAGGAAGTGATGGGCAGGTTTGGTGTTAAGGATAGGAACCTAGAAGGACAGATGTGGTATGATTTTGCAAAGAGGATGGAAATGGCTGTGGTTTTAACACATATTTTCCAAAAGAAGGAGGAGCATAGGGTGACTTATAAGAGTGGAGGGAGGAGCACACAGGTAGACTACACCCTATGTAGAAGAGTTGTGTTTAAAAGAGATTGGTGATTGTAAGGTAGTGGCAGGGGAGAGTGTTAGCTAGGCAGCAAATCGGGATGGTGGTGTGCAGGATGGCTCTGGTGGTAGGAAGAGGAAGAGGACAAAGGCAGAGCAGAGGATCAAATGGTTGAAGTTGAGAAATGAAGAATGTTGTAAGGAGTTCAGAGAGGAGCTGAGAAAGGTTTTGGGTGATAGGAAAGAGCTCCCAGACGACTAGGGAGTAGCGGCAACAGTAATTAGACAGACAGGTAGAAAGGTACTGGGTGTGTCTTCTGGACAGGCAAAGGATGAAAAGGAAACCTTTTGGTGGAACGAGGAAGTGCAGGAGGTTACTCAGAGAAAGAGGTCAGCAAAGAAGAAATCGGACAGGGACAGGACTAATGAGAGTAGGCAGGAGTACAAGGAGATGCGGCAAAGGGCAAAGAGGGAGGTAGCAAATACCAAGCAGAAGGCCTACGATGAGTTATATGAAAGGTTATACAGTAAGGAAGGAGAGAAGGAGTTGTATCTGCTGGCGAGACAGAGAGATAGAGCTGGAAAGGATGTGCAGCATGTCAGGGTGATCAAGGATAAAAATGGAAATGTACTGACAGGTGAAAAGAGGGTGAGGGAAAGATGGAATTAGTATTTTGAGGAGTTGATGAATGTAGAAAATTAAAGGGAAAGAAGGCTGGATGGTGTAGAAATTGTGGAAGAGGATGTAGCAAAGATTAGCGAGGAAGAAGTGAGGAAAGCTTTGAAAAGGATGAAGAACGGAAAGGCAGTGGGACCTGATGACATACCGGTTGAGGTATGGAAAAGTCTAGGAGAGCTGGGAGTGGTGTTTTTGACTAGATTATTAGTGGAATTCTGGTGAATGAGAGTAGCCAGAGGAATGGAGGAAAAGTTAACTTGTACTGATTTTCAAGCAGAAGGGTGATGTACAGAGTTGTGGCTCTTACAGGGGCATAAAGTTGATGAGCCACACAATGAAGATTTGGGAGAGAGTTGTGGAAGCTAGGCTCAGACAGGAGGTGACAGTGTGTGAACAACAGTATGGTTTCATGCCAAGGAAGAGCACTATGGATGCGATTTTTGCTTTGAGACTGCTGATGGAGAAGTATAGAGATAGTCAGAAAGAGCTACACTGCGTCTTTGTGGATTTGGAGAAAGCTTATGACAGGGTGCCAAGGGAGGAACTGTGGTGGTGTATGAGGAAGTCTCGAGTGGCTGAAAAGTATGTTAGATTAGTGCAGGACATGTATGAGAACAGCGTGACAGAGGTGAGATGTGCTGTAAGAGTGACAGATAGCTTCAAGGTATAGGTGGGACTGCATCAAGGATCGCTCCTGAGTCCCTTCTTATTTGCTCTGGTGATGGACAGACTAACAGATGAGGTCAGACAGGTATCGCCGTGGACTATGATGTTTGCAGACGACATTGTGATCTGTAGTGAGAACAGGGAACAGGTAGAAGAGAACTTGGAGAGGTGGAGGTATAATCTGGAAAGGAGAGGAATGAAAGTCAACTGTAGTAAGACAGAATACATGTGTGTAAATGAAAGGGAGGCAGGTGGAACAGTCAGGCTACAGGGATCATTGGTCACGGAGTCCAGAAGTCCAGGAGTTCAGGTACTTGGGATCAACTGTCTAAGGAAATGGGGAGTGTGGAAAGGAGGTAAAGAAGAGAGTACAGGCAGGATGGAGTGGGTGGAGAAGAGTGTCAGGAGTGCTGTGTGACAAAAGGGTCGCAGCAAAAGTGAAAGGAAAGATTTATAAGAGAGTAGTGAGACCAGCCTTGTATGGGTTAGAGACAGTGGCACTGACAAAGAGACAGGAAGCAGAACTGGAGGTGGCAGAACTTATGACGTTGAGGTTCTCTTTAGGAGTGTCTAGGGTGGACAGGATTAGGAATGAGATCATCAGAGGGACAGCACAGGTTTGGAAAATTGGGAGACAAAATTCGAGAGGGAAGGACTGAGATGGTTTGGACATGTGCAGAAGGAGGGAGAGTGGATATATTGGTAGGAGGATGTTGGAGATGGAGCTGCCAGGCAAGAGATGGAGAGGAAGACCAAAAGAGGAGTTATTTGGTTGTGGTGAATGAAGATATGCAGGGAGTTGGGGTGAGAGTAGAGGACGTGGAGGACAGGGTGAGGTGGAAACGTTTAACTCGCTGTGGTGACCCCTGATAAAGGGAGAAGCCGAAAGAAGAAGAAGAAGATTTGCTATATATCTACTGTGATCTTATTCAGTATTTTATTGTTTTCTATTTATTCTACTTTTCATAATATTGTATTCTTTTTAATTTATTATAGTCTATTGTTTTGTTATAAAATATTTAGCTTCCGTTTAAACAATTACTGTAAACTTAATTATGTAGTTTAGTTTAATACTTACTTACCATCTAGGCTGTTAGCAGGTTGGGTTTCTTTTTGAGTCTGGGTCCTAAAAAGGTTTCTTCTTTTTAACATTTAGGGATTTTCCTTGCCACTGTGCACCAGGGTTCAAATCCCACCTCTGATAAACGATTGAATCTCAGCGAGTACGACTTTAAGGTTTAATTCAGAATCGTTTGTTTAAATAAAGTTAAGGGTTAAGAGCAGAAGTCAGTCTTTTGTGGCACGGTTGCCAGATTTGCTTATTGTCTGGGATTATTTTTCTATAAAGTCTATACAGGTTTTTGAGGCTTGTTTCTAAAGTCTCCTTATTTGGGATTCGTGGGAAAGTTGGTTTTGTGTTTAAAATTAAAAGGAAAATATGCATTATTTTTAATCGAGTGCTCACACTCTTGCGTGTCTGTGTTTGACTTTTGAGCCAATTCCCCTCTCTTGGGGTCGTTTCTGCCATGGGATCTGGCAACCCATTTCCCTCTGAACGCTCAGGAGCTCGTGTTCTGTCCAAAATATGTTTTAATTAGCTTCAAAAATCGAGTTAAACGTTCTCTATAGGGAGGGTTATACCAACGCTCGTTAGTTACTGGATGGAACTTTTCGGAATTCCCGAAATCTCAGCTCCCCTGCTGATTTCAGGGCCGGTGATGTCACTAAACCTGTTTATTTAAATAAGACTGAGTGAGATCCCGAACTGTTTATGTCTCCACAAAAACAGACGAACGTAGGTTATTTTTACGAATCCACACCTCAGACGATCTACATTCCTCTAACCCGCACGCCCTCGGTGTTTCTGGGCGCAAATAGCTGCCGTATGTAGCACCCCGTCCCACAGGAGGCGGTGGTTCAGGCTGTAGGTTCAGCCTCAGACGGTGTAAACACGTCCACGGGCCGAAGCAACCCAGAAAAACAAACCGGAGTCGTCCTGAAGCCGCACGTATAGTGTCCGGCCTTTTGGACTAAAGCTCGGGCGGGTCTCCGGTCCGGCCGACGCTCCCTCATGGTGTCTGTCCCGAATCGACTCCATCGCTCCTGACGCAGTGCCACCTGAGGGATCGGAGATCACCCCTCCAACTCGTACAGCCCAAGACGAGTGCGACTCTAACGTTTAATAATCCAACATATTCTTATCCATTTAAGAACTTGTTCTCTTCATCGGATTTCTTAATCTGGGACCGGATTCAGGAAAACTTTCTTAAGAAGAAATTTGACAAGGTTTTTAATAAAAACATTAAGAGGTCCTTAGGAGTCCTTAATGCAGTCTTGATAAAACTTGAGGTTGTCAAATATTATCTTAAGAAAACCTTTGTTGTCTTCTTGCGTAGGCAACGTTGATATTACAGCTTACGCTATACAGAGCGAGACGCATTTTGAATTTGTATTTATTGTTATTTAGGACGGCAAAACGGAGAGAAAACATCAGACCAAGCGCTTATTGTTTGTTCCCAATAACTTCACGGTTTAAAGGTTCAACAGAACGCTTAAGAATACCACTTGATCTTAGAATTGTTCTTAAAAGAGTTAAGGAAAAAAGATGAGATATTTGAAATTATTGGACCTTTTTTTCTTAAGAATGAAGTTATGGAAAAAAGCACATTTAAGAAGATTTTCTTTTTTAGGACACTAAGCCGCCTTCTCTTCATTTTAACTGAAAGTACAGTGGAGCTCCTCCGGTTTGCTTGAGTCGTCTGTGCTTTTTGGCGCTGTAACGCTCAGGCCTTCACACACCCGATGAAATTTGACATGCGGTCAAAACATTAGAGCGGCACTAATTGAGTTGCGGAGGGAAACGCAGCCCGTAGCGCTGGAGCGTGGCTCGGGTTTCCTTACAGTTTACTCAGAATTTAAACCTTGGCCATTTGCACTTTGCCGGCGGCGAGCTGTGATTTGGGCGGGGCAGCAGAAAAGCTCCGGGCTCTAAAAGGTTCAGATGTGTCATAATTTGTTTTACGGTGTTCCTAGAAAGAGTTTTAAGGCCGCGCGCTGGGTGGCACGCCCGCTACCTGCGTTTATGCGTGACGTAAATAAGGAAACGTTTATTTTGACGCCTTTTGAGCCAGATCTTGGTGGAACCGTGGAGCAGCTGTGGTGTTTCTAATCCGACGTGGAGCTACAGGATAGCCGTACAGAAAAGTCTCTGAACACATGCGCCGAGTTAGAACGGTCTCTAGAACAAACAGGAGCTTATGAGCAAGCAGCAAATTAAGTTACACACAAATGCACACGAGTCATTCAGGTTGCCAGATGTCGCGAGAGAAACGCGCCCAGAAGAAGCTACTTGGCTCTGAGCTGAGAGCACCCGATCATGACTCGTTGGGATTTGGACAGATGACTCAATAATTTGGTTTCTGTTAAACGTTTGCATTTTTAGCTATTGAGAAATTTGCCAACCTATCAGAACTCTGGGGAAAACAGCGAAGACAAACATCCATAGCAGCTTGTGGAATGTGGAAGCAGTTATTCCAAAAAATAGTGGAGTTTGGATTCAAGGAATTAGTCAAGAAATTATTAAAAAGACAACAACGATGTGCAGCATCAGCAACGCGACCACCATGAGATCCAGCTTCATCGGTCACTAGAAATCCCACAAAGAAAGGGACAAGAATTTTTGGCTAGTCAAACATCAACAAGGAAGTTGACGTTAAGCTTCAGAAATGTTAGATTTGGCTTTGAATTGATTGTGTATTTATCGAGGCGACAAAACAGCCCAAATTTAGGAATTTGTTCTTCATGATTTCCTGACTTGACCTGACACTTGCTTGACTTGGAGCAAGCCCAAATTAGAAAATGCACCCAAAAACCAAAGCTTGCAGCTACCAATAATTGACACATAACTCACATATAGTAAGTGGATTTGGCAACCGTGACTGATGCACTTCCCCTCTTAAACTCCCGCCTCGTTACGCTGCGGCGTCCAGAGCTCGGAGGCAGATTTGTGTTTCATATAATACCCTGTTCGCATTCGTAAGACCTCAGGTGTTGAAGTGAACGGTCGTTACACAGCGCGGTTACCTGCAGTCCGAAAACAACACCCAGCTCCATTCAAATTGAGCCCTTGGGCGCTCTGAGATTGGAGTTTGGGTCCTTCGGTTTGAGGTGGGTGGCAGTGCCCCTGGCAGCGGCCAGGTGATGAACAGACACGTGTAGTCAGGTCTCGGGAGGGCATGTGGGGCTTTGATGGGAGAGCCTTCCTGGGCAAGTAATGGGCTTTTACTGCCATATCGTTCCAAAGTGGAGTTTAATCGGATGGATTTGAGAGATTCCACAGTGTTCTTACTGGGGCTCACTTGAGTTGGGACGAGTGTGTGACCCTCCGGGGTAAGCCAATGAAGGTTGGACGTTGTTCTGGCTCAGGGGCTTCGTTCCTAACCGGCTTTGTTCCTCTCAGGTTTCTGGAGCTGTCTGTGTTCTTCTCGGTGAAGCCTAAGAGCGGCGAGAAGGAGGTCTCACCCAACACGTTCTTCTCCGTCTGGCACGAGTTCTCCACCGATTTTAAGGATCTGTGGAAGAAGGAGAACAAGCTGATCCTCCAGGAGAGGTGAGAGGGAGAGGGGAGGGCTGAGTGTATTTAGGCCTCTTGCTGTGGAGCGTGTTGTGTTTAGTCCGGGAGCTCGACCTGATCTGAGCTCTAACGACTCTGGAATGTATTACACACACACACACACACACACACACACACACACACACACACACAGTGGCTGATATTGTTGGGTATAAAGCTTCTGATTTGTCTCCATTTGTCACCTGGATTTCTCCAGCGGTTCTGGGATGTTAGAGGTTAAGTGAACAGTCTGTTCTCGTAGTGGACGCGTCGGACGCGAGTAACATTTCCAGAGGCCATTCGAGTTAGGGGAGTGTGTGTGTGTGTGTGTGTGTGTGTGTGTTTGTGTGTGTGTGTGTCGGAAAGAACGCGGGGGCAAATTTTGTGTTTGAAGTGTGACTTCCTGGCTTAGCAGTGACAGACCGGCGTTATGCATGTTAAGAGGCTTTAGATACGGAGATATGGATCTTCCTCACCGTTTGTGTGTGTGTGTGTGTTTGTGTGTGTGTGTGGGTGTGTGTGTGTGGGTTGGTGTGTGTGGTGTACCCACGAGAAAGCTCTTACTTAAGTAAAAGTGCTACTAATCTGCTAAATACGGAAGTAAATTACAGCTACTACATGTATTTAAAGTGAAGGTAGCTAAACGTATTTTGTATGTCCAAAAGCCCTGTGATTGGAGGCTAAGAGGTAACAGATCCACGACACTGAGGTACATAGTGGTTTTTTTTTTAAAAAATGATCACATGACCTCATCACCTATCTAGACCACAGCAACAACAGAGGAACACAAAATACAAAACATTTGGATTTTTAAATAATTAATGCCCCTAATCGTCGTCACCAGACTGGAAATAAGTAATCTGTACCCAACCCATAGTTCCCATCAACTTTCTCTACACACTCTCACTGCGTTTGTCAGTCCAACAAACTGCAGCTTAGACCATTTGTTACACCAGTTCTTCTTTTCAACTCCACTACACTACGTCATCTTCATTTAAAATACTTTGGCAAACTGAAGCACAATGGGATCCCGGCCGTGTCTGAGTAAGGAAGGGCTGCGTTTTGTGGGAGCATTATTCTGAACGCTAAAAAAAAGGCTGAGAAAGACTTTAGAAGCGTTACACTGTCACGTGTATGTATTTATAAATAAATCGAAATAGATTCATAAAGCTAAAATGAGCCCTGTTTGAAAATGTGGAGTAAAAGAACAGATTTTTGCTTTTAAATGTATTACAATAAACGGATGTTTTTAACTTACAGATACAGACGGAGGTGATAACAACTATACTGTATTTTTAGTTATTTATTTATTTATTTTAGGGTGTCTTCTTTACTTGGTTATTTCTGTAACTTTTAACTTACTACATTGTATATTTTTTTTCTTGTTCCATTTATATGTTTTTGTTTGTTTGTTGTTTTTTTTTGTTCGTCTTCTTTCTCTTGGTTTTGTTTATGTATCTGTTATGAATCTGGTTATTTATCTCTTTTCTCTGTGTATTTATTGTTTTTTTTATATTTAGGTGGTGTCTAATCAGGCACCTAATTCCGACTTTTATACTTTAATACTTCTGGTAAAAAAAAAAAAAACTAACCTTCACCTTTTACGTGTATTCTTTGACAGATGAGTGTACTCTACTTTTTAAACTGTGTACTTCTTTCACGGGTTCCAGAATAATTAAGCGAAGTGCAGCCGCCTAAAAATAAAAATGCTTACGTACAGTAACGAAGTTTTCCTTGGGTTTTTTTTTTTCTTCCGCCCAAAGCATCGGCTTTAACTTCATTAGACTTTATTCTTCTGTTTTTCCTGTTACCTGCCCATGCTGAGTGAGCTGCTGTTATTACCTGTGTGCCCTCGTCCCCAGAAAACGCGCCCATGTGTTTGATATTAAGTCCTTCTCCCGTCCTGGTTTGTCTACCCCCGTGTATGAAGAACCCTCGGTCCTTACAGTTTGCTCCGGTGGTTTTTTTGATAGTTTGGCGATAGCCGATGTACAAATTAGCGTAGAGACGAGCCATCGAGGGGCCTCGGCATTATTCATAGGGGCAAGGCCGTACCGCCCCCCCGTCTCTTCTCCCCCAAACAGCGTTTCTTTATCTTACCCCTTACACCCCGCTTTCTCCGTACTGCAGAATCTTAGATCTCTGCGTGACTTGCTCGGTTCGGCCAAACATTCTGCCTTTTAATCTTTTACCAACCGCGAACACATGGTTTTCAGTTCCTGATCCAGGTCACGTAATGCTTTCTTCAGGAGCTACTTAGGAACCTTTCACACCGAGTCCGGTGCGATTTTTAACGGCTGTTCCCCTCGCACCAAGCTCTCCGTGTTTTTACTATCTTTACTCTCTTTAGCGCCCCGAGCGCTCCCATTAGAAAGTGTTACACGCAGCATCTCGTCCGTCCGTTTCTTCAGACTCGAATGAAAAATGGATAGTATAAAAGTAACACGTTCATTGAATAAAAAAACCTCACCATTAGTTTGAGTTGTATGAAACTATTTGTTTGTAATTGTATTAAAGATCTTAGTAACTTGTTTTCCTTTTTATCTTGGTTCCATTATAGGCTTCTTTTTTTTTTCTTGGGTCCTGTTTTATCTCTTTTTGGTCATAAAATTATTATTTTTAAATAAAACGTCCAACCCCTTACAGCTTGTGGTTTGTCTTTTAAAATTTTTGTAGAAAAAATTTTTTTTTAAAGTTTTTTTTTTTAGGCTTCGTGTAAAGCTCCCTGTTTCCACCCCCTCCCCCAGGCCGATGGACCTTGCTTCTTTGTAACGTTGTAATGTTGTGACACTTTTTCCTGAATCCTCTCTGCGGATGTCCCCAAATCCCGGCCCTGAAAGCAGATCTGTTGCCTTTCATTGGGTTGTTGTCCCTCCCGTCCCCGCCCGTCCCCTCTGCAGAATAGGTTCACTTTGTCTGGGACAGAGCGCCTCTTTATTTCTGCGGGCCTAAGTGACGGCTTTTGAACTCTTAAGTCGCCCCTCTGAAGGCCCCCCCGAAACTCTTAGACATTAGATAGATGAGTTCCCCACCGGCGACCCGCGACGCTCCTCCTCGCCTTTCTCCTGACAATTTGCTGCGTTTTGCTGCCCCTCTTTAAATTCAGGAATCCTCTCTGAAGTGTTCGCCTTCCCTCTCCGATGGCACCTAAAGCCCCGAGGAATTCCCAGACGACCGTGTCCCCGCTCCATGTCCCTAATTTGTCACCACTCCGTATTGTTTGTCTTCTGAATGGGACCGGTCTCACCAGAGACTCTAGATCGGGCTGTCTCTGATGTTCCAGACGTCATTGGTGTAACTTCGAATTTACTCCCTAACTGGTCGTACAGAAGAAATGCGCCACCTGCTGGTGAAGTAGGAAGTCTCCGCAGGGTGTACGGAGGCACCTGCTGTGATCTTAAGACATTTGGAGATTTGACGGAGGACTTGGGGATTGGAGATTTGGAATAGCTGGGTTAGGTTAGTGGTTCCCAGGCTTTTTTCCTTAGAGCCTCCCTTATGAGTATCTTTTAAAAAAAAAAAAAAAAAAAAGCTGTGACCTACCAAATGTACAGATTTTTATTTGGGTTTCATTTGTAGCTTCTTTTTTTTTTTTTTTCTTTTTTTTTTCTCCTGGGTTTTTCCTTTTCTGTTGGCTTCCATGTATAGGTTTTTTTTTTGTTTGTTTGTTTGTTTGTTTTTTATATTAAAATCCAGTCGCTGCGTTTCTCTTGGCCCATCCAGTCGACCCATGCGGAGTTTGGTTAGTAGCTGCAGGTGGTGCTCGCTGGCCTTACGATTTTTGACTAGAATTAGGCGTTACCAAATTGAGGAGGAACAATTCAAGAAAAAACAAATACAAAGCCTTCTGTTATTTTAAGAAGTCCTCTGTGTGCTTGTTTGTGTTTCCCCTGTGCTGGGGTGTGTGTTAGTGCGGGGGGTCTCGGCAGGAGCTGAGTGTTTATTTCTCGCTCTAGCCCTGCCTGCTCTTTAAAGCTCGACTCAGCTAAGAAGGCCTAAGTGGAGGAGCCTCGAGCAGAGAGCTCCTCAGCTCTACTTTCTCCTCAGAGCAGCTCTCAGCTGAAGTGGACTTCGCTCTTTAAAGAATCAGGTTTCATTTCGGAGGGTCCCTCGCCGCTGCAGCAACTCACCCCCACGCCGAAGGGCCAGAACTATGAGCGGAGGGACTCGTAATTTATTTTGCCGCTGCCGTTAATGATAACGCTGTCGTCGTTAAGCGTTTCACCTCATCATCATTATTAAGGTTTTTCTAAGTAGAAATGTTTACAGCTGGAGAAACAATGGCGGGACACCAGAAGGTTTCGACTCTCCGCGAGTTTTGCTGACGTCCTGCTCTAAGAATGTAATTGCGTCGCCTACTGTCTGCTCCGGACAGGTCGTCCTGGTTCCAGTGTTTGTTAGAGATGTAGGTGTTTAGATGAAAGAACGTCTTCCGCCCGTTTGAAAACATGATGGATGGAATGCGATGTGGGAGATGTTTGGGTGGAAGGCTGAAGGTGTGGTTGGAGATGCGGTTGGAGATTGGGTAATATGGAGGTGGGATGTAGGGTGGTGAGGCAGTAGATGTGGGAGATGTTTAGCTGGATGGGTGAAGGAGCTTGTCCGCCCTCCTGCTGTGAGCTGTTTAGCGCCTACTGTCTTGGTAATGACACACCGACCCCCACATCCACAAACTTCCTCTGAAGCTCCAGTAGCAATCTCTGCTGTAAGAGTTAGAATTCACACACGTGATTTCTGCTACAACAGTGATGCAAGATTTCCTAGGACATATCAAGGATGTTAAACGCTCAGAATCTGTAAATGGGGTCGCTGCTCAGTCATGAGAGAATTTTAGTCCATCCTAGACATGACAGGAGTCCAGACCGGGCAGTACCCGGCTCATGGCTGTGATGTGGCATGGCATGGCATGGCATGATCTTGGGTTTGCCGAGCAGAGGTTAGGCTTTGTGTTTTCTCCTGTAGTGCATCTTCTCTCTCCTCCTCTGTTAACGATCCTGCTAAGTGTCAGCTGTAGCTGCTTCCTTAATCATGGCCGAGCCTTTTGGAGTGGACGGGCGACCCTGTGAGGGAGCAGCACCATATTTGGAGCTGCAGACTCATCCTGAAATCCTGACGCCTTTCTGATTACGCCCCGGACGAACCCGGGATGACTTCGCTTTTGTTTTCGAGACGTAGCGCGTGTTTGAAGGTCGGCTACCGCCGGGCCCCGACTGCCTTTTACAGACCTGCCATAATTCTCTGAAGCGTAAACACGGCTGCTCGGGAGACGCCAGGCTCGGCTCGCCGAAAAACGCTTTTGTTTCACGCCTGGCTCCCTCTGACTCAACCTAAATGTTTTGGGGTGTTTTTATTTCCGTCTGTGCCACCTGGCTACCAGTCAGAAGCCGTTAAGGAAAGTGAACCGGTGCCAAGCATTAATGATTTTAATTGGTTCCACCGTGAAGTTCAGACGACAGGAGCAGAGGTTTTGTCGCCTTTAATCCTGACACTTCAGGTCCTCTGAGACGCCACTTTCCATACGGCACTAATTCACATCAAACCGCCCGTTCGGGTTTTACAACTGGCTCGGAAACGCATTTGCAGGGGCACGCGCATACCCGCACCCCGTCCCACCTCGCCCTCGTGCCTTACGCACTTCCCTCCTCAGGATATTACACACGCTTTTCGTTTTTTTTTTTTGTTGTTGTTGTTTTTTTCTACCCTTTTTCTTCATCTTCCATCAAAGCCTCCTCGCTATAAAGCAGCCGATGTGTTTGTTACTCGCTCCCATTACGGCTGCTGTTGCCCAACACATCTCCAATTATGGTGCTGTTCGGGCACTTTTTGCTCTTTTGAAGGTTTGGAGGTCAAGGAAATGAGAGTTGAAATGCCTGGCACACACACACACACACACACACACACACACTCCCTCCTCCAACCTTGTTAGAGCGAGACGAAGGAGAAAAGAAAGTGTCTGTAAATAAATCTCTATAAATCCTTTCCTTCACTCGTTTTTTTCGAGAGAGGAAGTGGTGAGGGAAGTGAGCATGTCAGACCACACAGATCAGACTGGCATCTCCGATTAATGCAGTAACAGCCTGGGATGCCCCCAGAGGTCATGCAAAAGTTCCCACCCATCCCTTACCTGTCGTGCCTCGTTAACATTCCTGTTAAAGAGAAAAAATATTACCGTATGGCGTCCCACAAGTCTGTGCTTTAGGACCGTTCTTAATCTATAATCTGTACAAAAAGTACAACCCCAGATCAGGAAAAAATTGGGACATATAAACATCCATTCCAAAGTCTTTGGATTTTGTTGGGATGTAGGGCGAGTAGTGAGGTAAAAAACTCAATGATGCGATACTGAGATTTCTCTGACTGGATTAAGGTCTAGAAATTTAATAAAGAGCTGGATTTTAGCTCCGTGCATGTGTTCTAAGCGACTTCGCTTCTTGGCCGTACATCTCGCAGGATCTGGCAACCCTTGTATTAAATGCAGCAAAAACACCTACTGATAACTTTTGCTTCAAAGTTGTGTCTTTTTACAACAATGGTGTAATTAATCCTAAGCAAAGCATTACTCCCATTTGTCCTGGGCAGGGTCCAATTGCCATTCCCAGCGGCTGGCACTACCCACCAAGCCACCAGAGCATCATCCTAAGTGGCATGGCTAACTTCTCCGATCAGATTAAGGTCAAGAAATTCGATAAAGACCTGGATTGTATCCCTTTGCTTTCTATCGGGATCATGCAAACATAACCAGAAGCGGTGAGCAGAACCCAACAGGTGCCTTATTCTAAGAGACTTGGCTTCTTTGTGACTTGTTTCCATAGAGCCGGTTGCTTGTTTCTCTTGCGCCATCTGGCAACCCTGGAATGAAATGCAGCATATACAGAACTCTCTTTGTGGGGAGACTGATGCTCAGTTTGCTCAGACGTTAGACATGAGGTCTGTAATCGGTGATCGTGTGATACATAGCGTTATTGTGTGTGTGTGTGTGTGTGTGTGTGTGTGTGTGTGTGTGTGTGTGTGTGTGTGTGTGTGTGTGTGTGTGTGTGTGTTTTCAGGTTAAAAGCAGCAGAGGAATGTTTCAGACAAGCGAAGGAAAAAGCTACGTACAGCGTCAAACCCAAACACGCCTCTGGAATCGTAAGTGCAACCGATTTTAAAAACAAAAAAAGAATTAAATGAAATAAAAATTCTGTCCTTATAAAATATGGTTTAAAAAATTATTTTACACTTTTCAGTCTTTATTGAAAAGTGTCTCATCTCAAATGTTTTCCCCAAATTCTAGTCTGAAGGCCGTTACTATGAAGAAAATGTTTTTCCAATATTTAATTGCTCCTGCACAGGTTGCTTCATTTTCCGTACTTTGTATTATCTTTTGACAAGGGGCCTAAAACTTTTGCATACAGGTGTTTAAACGATGCAGATGGTTAGGGCCGGCCCTCCTAGCTTAGCTATGGTACAGTAGTACGTTGTGCATGCTTTCTTTACAGATGTTTGAAACACTTTAGGGTTTTCCTTTATAATTATGTAAACTGAAGGATTATCGATAGATTTAAAATGTTATCGCTCCTTTAACCCTTCTTGATCCTAAGCAAAGTGCCCCGTTTGGCCCCGTTTGTCCTGGGCAGGGCAGGAGCCCCTTAAACAAACTCGGTCGTTACACTGGAGCCTCGACTTGGGGTTCAAACCCAGGCCCTCAGAGGGCCATCTCCAGTTATTTTATTCGCCCTCTTTTGCCGGCGACAAAATCTGCCCGACCGATCAGGGGCCGATACTCAGAACGAGACTGAATACACACGGAAGTTTTATTCCGTGCCTCTGTTCCTCGGAACCACAGAGCTGTTTTACCGTTTATATATTCTATGTTATAAATGTCCAGGTGTGGAACGATGTTTATAAAAATAACAGTAATATTATTAACAGTGAATAATAAGTTATATTCGAGTACAGTATTAATATCGATGTGTATTTATAGATCTCATAAATCTAATCATGGTGTCATGCTTAAAAAAAGACACTGAAACTCTCCAGGCTCCTTTATTTATTTTTTCCAAAACCTACCCGATCTCAGCATTTGCCTGTTTGTGGGAGCAGCAAAAGCACGTCTGAATCACTTGAGCAAGGCGTTTTGTTCAGTCTCTGCTTTTTTCTGCTGCGCTTTCGATGCGTGTCATTTTGAGGTCCAAATATTTATGACATCCTTTGGACAAGCCTTGTGTCTGATTAGCATTTTACCCAAGTAGAAACTTAAATTACTTTCTGCAGAATTGTATTATATATGGTCCCAGTCCTTACAAAAACAACGTTTTCTGTTACAGACGCCCCCTGTGCTACGATATTTCGGCCTGCGATAGGAATCCGATCTCACACAGACGTACACATTCAGCACAAACCCTTCT
The DNA here is from genome assembly GCA_025084515.1 of Ancistrus triradiatus. Lineage (NCBI taxonomy): Eukaryota > Metazoa > Chordata > Actinopteri > Siluriformes > Loricariidae > Ancistrus > Ancistrus triradiatus. The sequence goes on along the minus strand of JAJAGP010001843.1, from coordinate 35,729 downwards.
TACATGCCTAAGACTATAACAGTAATGAATTTCTGTACCACCAGCTTTAAACAATCCAGAGTTCAAACTCCGTACGTCGGAATTAAAGTAGCAAGTTGATGCTTTTTCACGTCTGAGAGCGTTTCCTTTAGAATGATTTAGACTGAAGTACTGACCGATATACAATCTTAATGTGACGGAGAACCCATGTTCTTGATCTTAACTCGATCATTTTCATAAATAAACAAACTATATCGTTATATTGGAACCTCAACCTGGAGTTCGAACCCAGGCTCTGAAGAAGTGCCATTTCCAGCAGCTGGCACTACTTACTGTGCCACTGCAGCATCATCCGAAGTGACTTACTGGACTCCGAATTTGCCCTGTGCCACCCGAGAGCCAACTATATGCATCTTAATACCCGGTCATGTGGGGCTGGCAGAACGGGGACCAGCCCTGAACAGAGTGCCACAGGGAACACTACCCACTGTGCCAGCGTGCCGCCCCAAGTTATAGATACAAGATTTAAAGATGATCTCATGTGTGTTTTGAGCGTTAAACTGATACAGGATGTTCCGGGAAAAAAACTGGAGCTCAGACTGTGCAGAAGTCTTAGGCCACCTTTAGAGCTGTTGTTTTAGAAATGCTATAATGACTATATATAATTATTTATCTGGATCTTTATTAAGATGGAAGCAGAAAATCCAGGTAGTCTATATGCAGCATTAAAATAACGCTTACGCCTGAGCAGGATGCCAGGTCGGCCCTCCTACAGCCCTCCTGCAGCTTTTTGGAAGGGTAGCAGTAAGAAGCCACTTTTTCAGAAGAGGATGAAGCTCGCAAAGATTGGAGTGAAGATCGGTAGAAAATGAGGGTTATGGAGTGACGAATCCAAGTCATTATACCGTTGTTAAAATGACAAATATAATGGTGGCCTAAGACTTTTGAAGACCTATCTTTACAGTGATTTTTCTCTACGCCTTGTGTTTTTCTGTTATCCGTGTTTGTTTGGCAGTCTTACATTTTAATTCCTCAAAATAAGAATAATAATTGGGACTGATTTGTGAGTTTTGGTTTTATATGCAGATTAACTTTAGAGGTTTTGATTCGTGTGACATTTTGTCTTTGTCTCTTCTGCAGAAAGCGAAGCTGGGAATGAAAATCTGACTACAATGAGAACCACATACTCCTGTATCTCTCTCTCTCACACACACACACACACACACACACACACACACACACACACACACACACACACCCCTCTCTGGGCGCTCTCACCCACCGGTTAGCCATGTACCGTCCCTTCATCTCGGCACCTCTCATCTCTGTTCCTTAGTAAGTTCTTCCGATTCGTCCTCGTCTCTGGACAGGACTGCATGAGGACCCCCGAGAGGGCACACACCCCCCACCCCCCAAAAACACCAGGCACTGCAGGTATTGATCTGACCAGAGAGAGGACGGACTGTTTTTTAAAAATGGGCGTACGGGACTGAGAGTATTTAAAAATGGCGTTATTTTATCTAATATAAAGCAGAATGGACGCTCTGTAAGATATTCCTCTGTAACTTTTTTATATCTCTCTCTTTTTCCTGTCTCGGCATGTCTGTGTTCTAAGTGTCGATCGCTCTGGTTGTGGAGAACGAAGATTCCGCTCATGTGCAATAACCGTTTGTATGTTTTCCGTTCGTCTTTTCGGAGATGCTGTAATTTATGTAAAATAAAGGGATAAATAAATTGAGCAGTGGGGGTGACCTCCATCCTGTGTAATATGATCAACCAGTGGGGGGAGCACTGTGGATAACCAATAGGTGGCGCTCTCTCTCTCTCTCTCTCTCTCTCTCTATTCCATGTGGATGTCAGAGGTCAGTCGGCTTTGGCTCTACAGGATCTGACCAGACCATGGAAACGCTTCATTTTACTGTCCAACATTTATTTCTAAAGCTACTGTTTTATAGATTTATCAGAGTTCCAGATACATTCCTGCAGTCCAGAGACCAAAAAGGTCAAATTCAAACACTGAGATCTAATCAAAGGTTTCTCCTCCTTTTTGTAGTGTTTTTTCAGAAATGTTTCTTTTTTTTGTTTAATTTTTCTGTTATTGCCTTCTTTTTCTCATTTTCCCAGTTTTCCTTTATCAGTACTTTTCCCTTTTCTCTCTTGCCATCTATTTTTTCTTTTTTGTTTCTTTTTCTATATTTTTCCTTCTTTAGTTTTTCATTCTTTCTGTTAATTTTGTCTTTACCTTTTTTCTTTTCCTTTTGTTTTTCCTTCCTCCTTGTTTTGTCTCTTTGTCCTGTATTTATTTACGTTTTTTTACTTCTGTTCTCTTTTCTTTTATATATTTCTTATTATTATTTTCTTTATTATATTTTCTTTTTTCTTTATAAAATATTTTGTCTACCTTTTTATTTGTAAGACGTGTTTATTCACATTTGTGTTTTCTTTTTTTTTTCCTCTGTCTGCATATTTTCTTTTATATTTTTATTTTGCTTTTACTTTTGTTCTACTTTATATTCCTTTTTTTCTCTTTCACTTTTGATTTGATCTCACTTATTTCCTTGTTTTTTTCTTATTTCTTTTTTTCTTTTTTCCGTTCTTTGTTAGTTTTTTGCCTTGTTTGTTTTCCATTTGATTTTTCTTCCTTTTTTATTTAACTTTTTCCCTTCCTTCACTTGTTTTGCCTTTTTATCCTGTATTTATTTACATTTTGTTTACTTCTGTTCTTTTCTTTTATATTTATTTTCTGTTATTTTCTTTTCTCTTTTTTTGTAACTTTTTTCTCCTACTTTTTGCTTTTAAACGTTTTTCTTTGATTTTTTTTTTCATTTGTATCATTTTCTTTATCTTTTCTTTAGTCTCTTTGCATATTTTTTTATACTATTATATTGCTTTTACTTTCATTCTAGTCTATTCCCCTTTTTTTTCCCTTTCCTTTTCCATTTCATTTTTTTATTTTTTCTTACCTTTTTATTCTTTGTCTTTTTTTTCCATGTTGTTGTTATATTTGCCTCCTTTTTTTCTTTTTTTTTCCTTTCTGCTTTTCTTTTTTTTATTCATTACTTTTCAGTTTTCTTTCCTTTTATCTTTTAATTGTTTACTTTTCATTTCTGTCCTTTTCTATATATTTTCTATATTTTAATTTTATTCTAGATTAATTTTTTTGTTCTTCTATTATTTCTTTATAAAATACGATATTAAATGTAGTCCTGTAGATAAAATACTGACATGTGTTTTTATTTGATCCTAGGATCCCATTACAGTCCTTAAGAAGCCTCTGTGTTTATTTTTCACCCTGTGTTTTATTTATTTACTGACTGATTATTTTTAGGTGTGTTTTATAAAGATTTGATAATAATAATCTCTAAAGGGCTGGAGCTTCAGGTTTGTAAACAGTGACCATGTAAGATCTCCAGCCTTTATAAAACCAGAGGATGTCGGACTTTATTCTTTTTTTAGTGGGATCTCTGTGGGACGGGACGCTGTATCTCGGCTCCAAAGCCCTGGATCTTAGCCACTGAATACGGAACCAAACCCCCGAGGATCAAAGTTAGGACAGAGTTTATAGTTATTCTCTCTCTTTCTGGACTTTAGGACAGAGGGGTAATCAGGACTCTATTTGAAATAGATTTTAATAGAGTTCTTTCTTTAGATATATATGTATATATATACAGGTTGTATTGTAGCGTGGCCTGGTACAGGATCCCTGTTACACTCGCACTAATGTGTCCCCGTTGTACGGCGTAACCTCAGGCCACGGCCCAGCAGCACCTCTGATATGTTTTCGGGGATTGTTGCTGCTCTTATGCAGGCAGACCGTCTGCGTTTCATCTCCATGCTCTGTTTGAGGTCCGGCCCACGTCTGCGTACGAACTGATTTCGGAGGGTGAGCTCGCTCTTTTTGAGAGGTCCCAGTCCTGCGACCCTCCTGACACACGAGAATAAAATGCCATCCTATAAGATTAAAAAGTCCAGACATCTTAGCAGCTTCGGACTACAGTCTACAAATCAAAAAGGTTTTATATATCTATATAATTCCTTTATATAATAATAATAACTTGTCCCAGTCCGGCCTTGGTCGTGTTATTGTTTGGCGGATTCCGCCACGCTAACGGAGATGCAGCGGCACTGTTTGACGCGCTGGATCTTGCGGTGCCTGAAGGGCGGCTGGAGGTCGGGGCAGTCGAGCTGGACGGTGAGCGTGGTGAAGCGGTGCGGCCGGCAGAAGGCGCACGACTGGAAGGACTCCTGCTCCTTCTTGACGTGCCGCGGGATGTAGAAGGAGTTGCACTGGCCGTAGCAGAAGCGGTTGATGACGGTTCGGCTCAGGCAGCCCTCCTGGCTCACCGTCTGCCGCAGCGGCTGCGTCTTACACCAGTCGCTCTTCAGGTACTTCCTCTCCGTCACCACCAGCGCCTCCTGACTGGACGCCAGGACCTCCTGCTTCCGGCCGCGCCGATCGGACGTGTTGGAGCTGGTCTTGATTGGAGACGGGATGGAACCCTGCGGACGGTTCTTGCGGCTCTCGGACACGGCACACAGCACGGCGGCCAGGAGACACCAAAGCAGCAGCTTCCAGAACATCCTGAGCGAGGGGAGAGATGTTTGGGCAAATTAGGAGCAGTGCTGGACTAGACAGATGATTGAGAAGTTAATCGTTTATATGATTAAGATCCTGGTTCATTCATTCATGTAACCCAATAAGACCAGTAACATGCCAACCCAGCACCACAGAAACCAGTTCGAGTCTCTGTTAAACACGGAAAGGGAAAAAAGCCGACTTTCTCTCATTGTAGCGTTAAAGGTTTTCATTTTTCTGAAAGGTTTATTTCTTCCGTGGAATTTTATTATTTTTTATGTAATGTAGATCAAACCAATAATAAGCTGCTACCACTTTATAAAGCTGTGTTCTAGCTCAGAGTGTGAACAGGTAATACAGCAGAATGTAGGACATTTAAGCATAAATAATGTCATTGCTTTTGTGTTTATCTGGATGAGTACTGCAGCAGACTAAAGCCCACATGCTGCCTGCCCTCAGCATCAGCGGTACGCAGTGTCCGTTATCAGGCTGTTACCTGAGGCGCTTGTGTTTGGATATTAGCAGGTCGCGGTTTCTCAGCTTTGTGGCCCCGCGCCGGTTCTGTGCTTCCTAATTCCCGACACTCCTGAACTGATTAGCTAATTAAACCTTGTGAGGCAGGTGTAAAGACGGAGGAGGAAAACGCTAGATGTTTTGAAGGACACGCTAAGACAAAGACGGACCGAATCCTGAAGCGATTTTAACATGCGTAAGAGCCGAGCTTTTATTTTAGGAGATGTGTTATGGATATGGAAATAAACTGACTAATAAATTAAGGACTATCGTGTCTAAGCAATGGCTTAATAATCTGAATGTGAGGCAGGCTCCTCCATTTTGTTTCAAGGTACAATAGTTGGCCAAAAAACTGCAAACAGAAGCTCTCCTGAAGTACATCTGGTCTGTAATGCTGATCATGCTAACAGCTACCACAGGGCTCATTGCTAATCTTCCTGGCTTTTTGGCTGTTTGTTTTTTGTGAATAAAATTTTTTGTTAATGGTTTTCAAGCATAATTGTGGTTACTCCCACTGGGAAAAAAGTGAAGTGTGACGTTAGCATGACATTAGCAGCAGCAATACAGTGCCTGCTAAACAGCAAATGGCATGTTCTACTTGGTTTGGTATCAACCCATCCTGTCAGGTACAGGTTCCTCAAAACAAGAAGTCCTGCCAGGTAAAGGTTCCTTAAAATATCCTGTCCTCTTGGGTGATGGGTTCTCATAACAAGCAGTTCCGTCAGGTAAAGGTTCCTCAGAACAACCGGTCATTTCAAGTAATGGTTCCTTAAAACATCCAGTTCTCTTGGGTAAAGGTTCCTCACAACCAGCAGTTTTAGGTCATCGTTCCTAACAACATCTGTTCCTACTGGGTAATAGTTCCTCATAACATGTCAGGTAAAGGTTTATAACTCTTGGACATGTTGGGTAATAGTTCCTCACATGTACCAGGCCTGTCAGGTAAAGGTTCCTTAAAACATCCAGTCCTCTTGGGAAATATTACCTCATAATAACCAGTCCCGTCCGGTAACAGTTCCTCACAACGACCAGCCTTCTTGGGTAAAGGTTTCTCACAGCCAATCATGTTAGGTCACAGTTCCTAACAGTATCTCATCCTTTCCAGTAAAGGTTTAGAACAATCGGACATGTTGGGTAATAGTTCCTCATAACAATGGGTACTGTCAGGAAAAGGTACTGGCCCTTTGAAGTAATGCTTCATTAAAACATAAAGTCCTCTTGGGTGAAGGTTCCTCACAACTAATTGTGATTCCTAACAACATCCATTCCTGTCAGGTAAAGGTTCATGTCTCTCAGACCTGCAGGGTAATAGTTCCTCATAACAATGGGTACTGTCATGTAAGAGTTCCTCAGAACTGGTCCTGTCAAATAAGAGTGTGTGTGTGTGTGTGTGTGTGTGTGTGTATATATATATATATATATATATATATATATATATATATATATATATATATATTTTTTTTTTTTTTTTTTTTTTTGTGTGTGTGTGTGTGTGTAAAAAATGTAGGTGTGATAATGGACAGTGATTTTCAGTTAGACAACCAGACATTTTCAATTAAGGCTCTTCTCTAAGGGTTATACTTTTTTTTTTTTTTTAAATCATCATGTAGACTTTGTTGCCCTTTGGCGTTGGCCAGGCCTCCATCTCACGGTTATAGCTGGTCCAAAATGCTCCAGCTCATCCTTTAACAAGAACACGTAAGTGAGAACATTTGCCTCCTGTACTGCTTGTAAGATTTTGCTGTTTGTTGAATGGGCTACCTCTGATTTATCTCTGAACTGTTACGCCTATGTTCCATCAAGGTCGCTCAGATCTGCTGATGAGCTAAATCTTATGGTCCCTAAACCTAGGCTGAAGCACAGTTGAGATCTGAGTTTGCAGTCAATAGCCCCTAAACTTTGGAATGAGGTGCCGGTTCCTCACCAGTGTATGAAAAGGTTTCTTCATTTCACTCTCTTTTACTATTTTAGCTTGATCCTGTTGTTCCTTTCTCAGTTTCACCTGACCCGAAATAGTTTGGGATTGAAAGGTCTGGTCATTTTTGCCCCGGGTGTCGTAAATTCGGAAGCTTCCTTTTGCCCATGTGTTTACACAACACCACTCATCTGTGCACCTCAGAGTCTGAACAACAACCGACCCTCCAGGTGTAAAACCTACGGACGCTGAACAATAAAGCTCTGGTAGTTGTTGACGCCGCTCATTTTTTAAAAGGAACTTGATACTGTAGGTAATTAAAAGCGTAATGGCGTTTCCAAAACCTACGATTTGCAGGAGTGTGAGAACGCTATAATATGCTTAGCACGTTTTATCACAATTTTGAAATAATGGAAGACTAGATTTATTTACCAGTTTGGCTGGAAAGATCCTCTTTTCCTTTGTCTACATCAAAAAATAAATCTATTTTTTTATTTTTGGTGCATTTACTTGTGATTAAACCATTTTTAACCATGTTTAGCCTGAGAAGGGGTTCGGACCCGATCACATAATTCACTGGGCAGAGGAAGTTCCAAAAGTACAGTATGTATGCATCAAAATAGAAATATATCATATACAGAGTCATCAGGGATCCTTAAACGTTTTGTACTTTATATGTTGGTTGCAGTGTCATGATGAAACTTTTTGTAGAAGTCCATAAATGCATCATTTCAGTTTCCTTATTTATGACTAAACCTTTAAAGACTTTTTTATTTGAAATCCTGTCACTGTGGTCGTGTGTAAAACCCTTTTTTCCTGCTGTTTGGAGGGAGAATCGCTCTGTTTGCTTTTTAGGAAGAAAAAGAGGAAATGAACGTCATGTGAGGACGAAATTAACGTAATTGAGCCATTAGCATCGCGGGCTAATTTGTCAGTTTAAAAAAGCCGTCTTTAAAATAAACACGTTCATTAATCAGGGAGGGAAGTTTAAAGGGGAGAGGAGGAAGCTGATTTCGGCCGGTCGCTCGGCTCTGGAGGAACCGTTAGTGATAAATGTGATGAATATGTAAACCTTTGCAGATGGGTTTGGGATTATGAGGTCTGGAAACGCACAAAGTTTATTCTCAGACCACGACCCTTCCTAACGTCATGAGAAAGAAACCTTAGGATGAACCAAGACTGTTTGAGTGGGACAGGAAATATTTGCAGAAATGAGTTTGGAATCTATGTCGGGCATTTGTGACATTGTGTTCGACCACAGCCACGCATCTTATCAACACCCAAAAACACAAAAAAGCTGAATTTATTAACCACAAACACTTTTCAAGGGCTAATAGTACAAGTATGGATAAAATACTTACTTATATATCGGCGTTTAACGACCTTTTGCTTTAACAACCGAGCTCTTAACAATTCTGATAAATGCTAATATCTCTGTACATTGCCATGTAAACAGCAGTTCAAATTAAAAAAGGTTTACCATGTGCATTTTTACTACCGTAAATATTATGTCATACTTTTTTAAGTTTACATTTATTTTCATGAATATTGATTTACTTTTCATTAACTACGTACGTAAGTAGGAGCTGCGTTACAGTCTGTGTTGCATGTGTACTTCTAGGTGCTAGATTTACCTGCTTAAAGGTTTAAAGAGTTTAAAGGTGATCCTGCGTTACCTGTTCTGTAAGTTAGTGTTTCTTTAACTGGGCTCGTTCCCTCTTGGTTGTGTGCAGTCAGCAGGGTGTGTTTATTTAGGTTTATGTTCTGTAGTGAGTGTGATGGTTAGTGTGTGTTTGTAACTGAAGAACCATGGTGTTGTGGATTCAGATGCTGTGTAGATACTTGGGTTGTTATTTATGTATCGTTTTCACACATTGTTTTTGTGAAAATACCCGTTATATTTACACTACACTATCATAAAAAGATTATGAGACTATAGTAATGACCATTTCGTGCATGTAATACACCCAAACTCTCCTGCATCTCCGTTTCCTGCATGCGTTTGTGAATTGCATGTTCTGTTGCGTAAACTTTCTTTTTTTTTTGCTCGTCTCACGATACCAAACGAATTCAGCCTGTATTTCTTAATCTGCAGAATGGTTAATCTGTTTGTGCATTAATCAGAAGCCCTTATCCAGATCGACTTATAACTGATACAGTATTACAAGCTACAATCCAAGCAATTGAGGGTTAAGGTGCTCGCTGAAAAGTTCTGGCAGCCTGGCAGTGCCAGGATTAAACCCTAGACATTCTGGCCAAAAGTCCAGGACTTTAACCAATGTGTAAACAGCAGTAGTTATTCAGGGTTTGATAAACTGATTATGACTTACATATGAGTGATAATAGGGGACCTTGGTCCGTGCACCATAAATAACGTATCGAAATCACGCACTAATGACAACCAGGCGGATAAATAACCGAATTCCAAACATCATTTAGCCTCAAACACACTCCGTATCAACAAGGTAATGAATGAACGTATCATCAGGGTTAATCGCTTCCGGAAAACGCTTAAGGTTCGCGGAAAAATCATTTCCACGTTCAAAGGGGTCCGGTAATGACACTCAAAACGTTTATTGTTTATTTTTGTTTATATCCTTTTGTTTGCTCTCTAGGAGACTCAAGAAAGTACAAGCTCGTCATTTTGTTTTGACGGGTTTAACCTTGAAAATGGGGCCACTGGAAACTTTACGAACAGGTTCATCTTATTGAACGATCTGTTTCTACCTGCTCTATCAACACCAAACACAAACCAGCACCGATTATGAAACAGTAAGAATGATATTATATGCTTACTAATTATTATTACTACTAATTCATTAATCAGCGAGGAGATTAGGAGGAGGAATCTGATTTCAGTGATTTGCTCTGCCCCGGAGGAACCGTTAGTGATAAATGTGATGAATATGTAAACCTTCGCAGATGGCTTTGCGATTACGAGAGGTGGAAGCGTCCGAAAGTTTATTCTTGGCCCACGTGTCCAGGCCTGAAATCTCCTGATCCTGATCACGGTGGGAATCGAGCCGAGCTTTGACGCTCTCCTCTGAGTTTCCCGAGCGGACAGGAAGATGCAGATTACGCCTAATTTGTCACTTGGTCTGTGGGCAGGAGGACCAAAGCCACGGCAGGGGAGGACGATGATTATATCTGAGGCCGGAGAGAAAGCGACGTGTCAATCACTCGGACATCTTTGCAGCAGATGTGCAGACTGCCGGTGACTCGTCCTCGGGAAAAGAAACATTTAGGAAAACATGTCTCCTCCATGGCACCGAATAACCGGCCCTCTGCTTATCTCCGACCATCTGATCGCTGTTTTTCCAAGCTCTCAATCTTCAGGCGGTGAAAGCAAGCCACTGAGGTGCCGTCAGGCCTTCTCGCTCGAGCACGACCGTGTTTTTGCCTCCCTATAACCCCGGACCGAGCTTCAGAGGAACTCTTAACGCCTGTCAGAATGAGTAGCTGGTTGTGAGCCTGCGGTCTGGCAGGACGTACGTGTTTGCACTAAAGATGATGAATGCTCTCCTGAGGCTCAGCGTCAGTGTGTCTTGGCCTCAGACGTCTTGCCGCATCTCGCCATGGATCTACTCGGAGATTCTCAAAACACACTCATAAAACTGCTGACGCAACTTCTGAGCTTTGGTCGTCAGTTTGGCCCCGACAGTGATTCTCTAAATATTTCGGGTGCAATGAAGTTGACAGGATGAAATGTTTGACCTTCTCAGAGAAAGCGCCGAGAGATGATTCAGCACTCGTATGACATAAACTCACACTGAAGAGCTTTAAAAACCACTGGTGTAATTGTGCACTCCATTAACAAACTTAACTTGATTCAACTTGCAAAAATATATGAATAAGTCCTGAGACAGAAACCCAAGAGTATCACCCTAGAGGAGTGTTGTCCGATCTTTGTACACACTCCATTTTATATTTATCTGTCTGATACATTCTAAAATGTGTAGAAATTTGCCTTTTGTTCCCCGTTGAAACAATGCAGCTCTTTACAAAACTCCTTTTGCTGATATAGTCCTAATTTTAAGACTTTAAACATTTCACTTTTTAAACTGTCTCCTAAACCTGTGACCAGTCCAGAGAAACATAAATCACCAAGATCTAATGATGAAACCACTTCTTACAGCCATTATCGTCACCATCGATTTCATGTTTTCAATATTTGACTATAGTTTTTTAAGTTGTTGTGATAACTTCTGCAGTCAGTAAAAGCATTAAACCCTCAAACTGATGTCGTTTCTAGCCCTCATCCACTTAGAACTGAAACAATATTCCGGCATACAAATCCAAGCAGTTTTGGGTCAACAGTGGCAGCTTCTCATTCCTAAGACTAGAACCCTGGACATCCTGTAACCAATACCGTAACAGTACCGTACCGTAAGTCTTGTTCTCTTCTGGATTGATGTAATTAAATTAACATTATTAATCAGCTGTTCTAATTCTAACTGAGTAATAACTTACTAATTTATAATCACTTTTATTAGCCTGCATGAAACCAGCAATGTTTTCAATAACTCTAGTTTCATTATTGAGAATCACAGTTAGAATTTCATTGGGTAATATTTACTTTAACATTAACAGTTTAACAGATCCCTTAGTAAAAGGTTGCTTTTAGGAACTTTATGGATAGATTTTAAGGTAAGGCAATCCTGCTACTAAGGACTAATATAGTCTTGTCAATCACGTTTTAGTTTTCTTCTAAACTATGCGGACGTTTGCCCACCATCTTTTTTTCACTACTGGATGTCTAATATAGGATATCAATTCAATTTAGCAGTGTGACGTGTCCATTTGTTAATATGTCCAATTATTTGAAACACTTCCATCAGAAAACGCTTGGAAGAACGTCTACAACGTTCATTGTCTTTCCATAAGTACAAACTTCTCAGTGAAAGTACAATTTAAGATAAGATTTGTTGTGAATACAGTTTTTTAAATAAGAAATTTAATCTTCCTACTTTTGCTCCATTCTACAAGCTCTTCTTCTCTCATACTTGATATACTGGATGTTCTTTGGGACTTTTTGTGACCCTCTAAAAACCAGCTTGGGTCAAACCTCTCTAGACTCACCGAGTGCTTGAAAATGGGAAACAGAGAGCAGTAACCTGATTCCAGATCAGGTTTCAGGGAGAGAGAGTAACCACAGGTCAGTTTTAATGAATGAGTAGTAGATTTTATCCCGCAGTCCCTGACCCGGGTCATGTTTTTGCTGTTTCCATGCTCGGCTCTGCCTTCAGGCTCGGTTCTACTTCGGTTCTTTCTCTGATAATCTGCATCCGTATTGTAACATTTCTCTTAAAAGCCATGCGAAACGTGGTCTTACCTAATCGCAAATGTCTGAGGTGGTTAAGGATGATGTGGTAAACAAATGTCGGTTTATTATGAAACAATTGATGAATCATGGAGAGAGGAACAGACGATGACAAGGAAGAAAAACAACAGCTCCGTGGTTTCTCGTGCTGGCCATAGTTTGTGAAGTAGAAAACTGGACTTTTGGGATATGAGTCCATATTAAAGTAGCTCTGTGATTAAACTTCGCAGACATTTGCAAACAACAAGCTTAAAGAATGAAAAGGCCAAGTTGTTCCATAGTGGTCTAAATTAGTTTTTGCTGGTTAGTGCTGATCTGGTGTTGGTTTAGCTGATGAACGTGAATGGTCATGCTGGTAAAGCTGGTTGACCAGCATACCAGTGTACAGAACATATACCGGTCTTGGGGTTGTTTTTTTTAAACAGGGCTCTTTCTGGTTAAAATAGTAGTCAGGTTGCCAGCCACCAACTGAAGTTGTCAAGTGAGGCAGACAAAGTGTACAGTATATAAAACTTTGTATATGTAGGAATTGATACTGATAAATTGTACTTCTAAATGAATGAAATTCAGTTATTATTAATCCGTTATGAAGTTGGCAAAACAACAATCACAGCCAGAACTTGAACTCCTTCACTAAAATGCTGAGTCATTTATAAACTCCTAAAAATGGTACGGCGTAGCCGTTCTTTCAGCTTTGTCTTAAATGTTAAATCAAAAACTCTCCCTGAGTTACTTAAATATTTAAATATCTGAAAAATCACTGCGTTTATTTCACGGCGAACGTAAACTTCTTTCAGTAACGATCGTCCTGTTTTTCACCTCAGCAAATGCTTAACTACATTACCCACAATGTCTTTCGGTTATAAACTCGCTTCATTACAAGCTAACCAGCTGCAGTGGATTCTGGAACTTTGAGTCCGATACAAGCTCTTTCAGGAATTATGTCGGATTACTACGCAAACACGACGCTGCACGAAGCTAAAATTCGGTGGGTAAGTAGGAAAGATGAGCTAGTTCTGCTTATGGGCCAAGAGTTAACCGTGAAACATTGATCGATATCTTTTACGTTTTGAGGCTATCAAAGTTCACTAGTTGAAGGCTTTCGGATGACGTCACTTTAACCTGACAAAATAAAGTATCGCCAAAAAAAAAGAATCACAAAATAATTTACAACTAAATACTTCACACAAACATTCAAATGTTGACACACTTTTTAGCACTCTGGGATACATGGGCGCATACCAAATCAGATCAGTGAGAGCTGCTGAAACCTGAAAATAACTGGGGATAAAACAATGTTAAAACGATTAAATCTCGGTTTATATAAAATACAGAATGTATGACTTGTGTTCTATTTTTAGATTCTGTAGCCTTGTTGTATATTTGTATCCAGGCCTTAATTGTTGCTCTAATATGAGTATTTCTGGGGGAAAAAAAACCCCAAACATTTAATCAATTTATTATTATGTTTGTGTTGTGTGTTTTGTTGGGGAAAAGATTGCCAGATTTCTTGTGGCTTTGTTGTTTGGTGTCTTTAAAGCGCAAGGTAGTCTTCATCTGCACAGAGAACATAATTATTTAACTATTATTATTTTAATTATATTTGCACATGCTTAAATTTTGCCCTTTCCATCCTCTCAATGTTTTAGTGCATATGGAATATATTTTAAATTTAGTCGTCAGTTTGAACAGGTGTAACCTAATAAAGTGGCCATTGAGTGTAATGAAAATAGAAGTGAGGATAGAAACCTTTAAAAAAGGTTGCATAAAAACGGCAGTGCATGGTAAAAAATTACAATAAAATACTCTAAAAAGAAAACTATTTATTACGTTCTGGACAATCCTTAAATATCAGTGGGTATGGCATTCTTATGGAAAAAAAAACAATACAAAGATGAAAAAATGTGGATGAAAAAACTTAGAATTAGAATATAAAATATGAACCAATGTCAGTGTTCTGGAAAATTTTATACGGACTAGAATGACTGACTTTTTTGTATGACCTAAAAACGTTAGCGTGAAAAGAAACCTTATTTTTTCTCAATTAAAATAAATTCTGATGTATTTCTGACCTGGGCATTGACCAGCTCCCAGTGTGATGCTGTATACCCCCCCACTTTGTCACCCTTTTAAAGGTCATTGACCACTTACTTTTCTCTCTGAAATGGTTGGCATTGCTTGGGTCCTGTAGCTATGGAGCTTGATCTTTAATTGAAGATTGATAATTGAAGCGTCTCCCTATTTCTCATCTGAGATCGTAACACAACCTCTGGTTACAGAAAGGCCTCAAATGATCAGTGTGTTCAGGACTGTTCAGGATTGTAGTCCATTTGCTACAAAAACAAGCATGGGGTGTGTTAATGTTCCACAGTGGATGCAGTCGGGACGCCTCGGGCTGTCACCCCGAAACAACTCCCCATAACCCCTACACACACAACTTCCATAATTGCCACCAGCTAAGAGAACTGGTTTTTTAACAAATCCTGCACACACACCACACACACACACCCACACACACACACACACACACCACACACACATTTGTATTTTTCTATCATTGTAGGGACTTCACATTGACATTTTATTGCTCTATTTAGTTGATGCTAATCCTGCATCTAACCATAACCTCAACCTCAGTAACCTAAAAACAATCTGGCTCTTTGGGAATCAGAAACCAGATCCTCCGAGCCCAGAGAAGCCGACGCCCCTTCTGGACATGGTTATAACATAAGGCTTCTTTTTAGCACAGTAACATTTTTAAGTGGTATCTGTGAATGTAGCTCTGTATTGTAGAGCTTGATAAAGGTTTTGATAAAGGAATCCCTTGTCCATGTGGTTCTAGCAGCTATTGGGTGAATGACGGTTCTTGATGCAGTGCCGCCTGAGGGAGTGGAGATCACCCCTCTTCAGTTTAGGTTTTTTAGGAATTGCCTCCAGATTCTGAATGGTTTAATGATATTATGCTCTGTAGAGGGAGAAATATATAATCCCTTCCGCCCGTTCTCTGAGGAACATTGTTTTAACATATTGGGTGATAAACCGGAGATCCTCTGATCATCTTTGCTCCTCAGAGACTCAGGCTTTCCTGGATTTACATTTTACACAGCATTTAGCAGACGGCCCTTATCCAGAGCGACTTACAATTGGTACAGTCTTACAGTCCAAGCAATGTGGGTTAAGGGTCTTTTTGCTCAAAGGACCCAACAGTGGCAGCTTGGCAGAGGTGGGATTTGAACCCTGGACCTTCTGGTCCATAGTCCAGTACCTACCTACCCGCTAGTATCTTACCCACTAGGCTACACACAGTCCCTGGATGCTGCTTTTGGACAAAATCATGATTATAATCCCCTGTTTGAAATCACATCATTATTTCGTTTTTATTCTCATTATTAGCCCTAAATTGTCCCGTCAACGTTTTTTAAATGTGTTGCAGGGCTGAAATGCAGGAATGGAGGATTATTAACAGAAACAGCATGAAATATCTCAGGTTCATGCTGTCTGCAATGAAATAACGTGTGCGTGTGTGCGTGTGTGCGTGTGTGTGTGTGCGCGTGTGTGCGCGCGCGTGTGTGTTTGTGTGTGTGCGTGTGCGTGTGCGTGTGCGTGTGCACGCTCTTGGAGGTGCCCTGTGGTTTATCAGGTAAGGTTAACCACCAATGGAAAGTTAAATTGACACTTGTTCACTCTGAAGGTCAAGAGCAGCAACATCATCAAACTTTAGCAGTACTATAGTGTGTGTGTGTGTGTGTGTGTGTGTGTGTGTGTGTGTGTGTGTGTGTGTGTGTGTGAGAGATTGCCTCGACCAAACAATTCATTTCCCGGTTTACCAGAAACTGTAGGCTTAGATTAGATTGGAAGTGGTTGAACACGTCACTAAAGCAGTTACACTAAAGGTTGTGGGATACCAAACATGGGTGACTGGTGGCACCGCTGGCACACAGCTCCAGAGACCCGGGCTCGAGTCTTGGTCTGGCTGCTGTCTGTGTGGAGTTTGCATGTTCTCCAGAGGAACACGAGGACGTCTTGTCAGCAGTTTAATCCATTATTTTATTTTGTTACAGTTTTCTGAAGGTACCTGGTTATCTGTTAGTGGACTGAAGCTCAGTAGAGAAAGGGACGGCGGCACTGAGCTTCTCGGATTTTAAACGTCATTTCTACACACTCTAAGTTTATTTGCGTGGTGAGTTTTACAATACATTGTTCGACTTTGGGGTGTTGATGGTTTAAAGCCAATGTATTTGAGATCCTGCATGAGGGTGGTATTTAGAGATCATGCATGAGGCCCAGATGCCCTTGTCTTTCTGACGTAGCTTCTATAGGAACAACGTCTGCGCACAAAGATGTGTTTGTGGAAAACGATATGTCCCCGGATTCCTCTAAAAATCGAAAACTATTCTTCTGGGTATAGCAACGGTGCTCACGCCCAATTTTGTGATTCTAAATTGAACGATGTGGGAGGAGTTTTTAGCTTTAAGAGAGGTATAAAGGAATAAGGAGAAAAGTGAAAGAGCAGAGTGCAGACTCTGGCAAGAAAGCAACGCCCTTAAGTGAAAAAAAAAACTGAAATACATAAAAACAGCTCTAATTCGTTCCATCCCGATGCTTAGCGCTGTGATCTTACGTGCTTTTTTTAAAGTAAAAATAAATAAATCAATAAACGTTCCTAAGTGAAAGCGTTTGTGTTCTAATCTGGACCTTATTACGAGACAAGGGGGACTAATTCCACTCGGACTAAGTTATTACCATGACACACACTCTGATCCTCAATTAAGCGCACTATGGTGATCCAGGGGAACACACCCACAACCCCCCCCCCCCCCCCCAAACAGGAAACACATGAGTAATTTTAACGGAATAAGACGACTGGAGTCTTGAGCCACGCAAATGTAATTGAACTGGAACACATTTCCACACCAGTAAAGCAAGAACAAGTCTGACGCCTACTAACAGTCCGATAATAGAAGGAGCCCAGATCTAATCACACATAGCTGCTCTCGCTTAACGCGAACAAAGCTTAACGTGGTTCGGTGTTAAAAACGAGCTAGGAAACAAACATCTCTTAGTGCCTACTGATCATAAATAATCTCTGCTGCTAATCCAAAAGGAAAGCAGTCTTTTTAAAGGTGTGTTAAGCTTTTTGCTTACTGTATAATAGGTTTAAGAATGATTCCTTTTGTATTGGATCAGCAGACGAGATTAAGCGTTTCACCATATGACAGTGGTACGTCGGTTCTCGAAGCATTTTGATTAGAAAAATGTGTCTTGGTTCTCGTTGTTTGCTCGGTATCCGGCGCACTTGCTGTAACTGGTATGAGTCCAGCCGAAACGCGATTCATGATTCAGTACACAGTGATTCAGATTGACAGTAGCTCGCTCTCAGTGTTTTTCTTTATTATTACATCAACAGTACTGTATTCTTATTGGAAATAAATCCCCATGGATCCTAAAAAGGTTATAATAAGAGCAAACCGAACGCAAAACAGGAACTGACTCCACTGTTTTACTTTCACTTTCAGTCCATGCATCACTACATGCCATGAGATTTTTCAGCCCTTTATTATAAATAAGCTTTGTGTTATGATTTTGGGTAACTGTAGGATAATGCAAGTGTTAATGTGGAATCGGCTCCTCTATGATACAGTACAGTTTCACGAATTTTCCTCCGGGATTAATAAAGTGATCGATCTATCTATCTACAGACTATAGTAACCTCATCAGTTCATGATCCATTTAGCTTCTGATGGATTTGTGGAACATATCCCCATCATAAATCAGGAGCTCCTGTACAGTACAGCTCCATTAATGCTGATAATGCCTCCTACAGGGGGATTTCCCCGGGGTCTGGGACCCATTCATTCTATTTACATTATTCCTTATGGGAAACATTTGCTCGGTGCTTGGTGTTTTCTGTTCTTGACGAGCCTTCTGGAAGGAATTAATGACGAGAACCGAGGTACCGCTGTGTTAGGTTTAAATGGGAAGTTCCATAAAGAGACTTCTGTAACAAATTCGTGGTTTTCTTACCATGGAATCTAACGAGCTACGACTAAACAGTGGGCAAACCGGCTGGCTTCTAGACTGAAAATGGCCATTTGTTTTGTTTTGGATTTTTTTGGCTTGTTGGTTCAAGTGGGTAAATGTTCCCATGAACCAAAGACAGCAGCGACCTCAGCGTGACCCCGAATAGGTTACCCTTAAGCTGCTTTACCCATAAAACATACCGTCACTACCATTAGCATATTGTATGAGGTGTAATGCTTCAGTGTGCCATGAAGAGGGCGCTGCGTAAGGTCTGGCTTTGTTTTGAACCAGTACTAAACCAGATTAGTATTATTAAAGCTTACATAGTTCATAAAAATGTAAAATATAGGCGTTATACAGGTTAAACTCGTTTATGAAATTATTTCCCTACAATTCTTGATGACTGCATTATGTTATTTGTCGATAAGTTTACTTTATTTATGTATAATATTTTATTTTTATTTTAGTTTATTGATTATATTCTCTTTTTTATTGCATTATATTTTTGATTATATTATTTGTTATTATTATATAATGTTCTCTATTTTATTATATTTTATTTATTGTATTCAATTATTATTTTATTATATTCTCTATTTTGTATTTTATTCTTTATTATTATTTTATAACCTATATTTTATTTATTATACTCTCTATTTTATGTTTTGTTATTTTAATTTTAATCCTTAGTTTATTAATATATGATTTTTGATTTTTATATTCTCTATTTTGCATTATATTTTATATTGTCTAATATTTTTGTTATAGTCTTTGTTATTCTTATATAATGTTCGCCATTTTCTATTTTATTTATTATATTATCTATTTTATTATATTTAATTTATTGCATTTTATGTTTATTATATTCTCTATTTTAATTATTTTATTTAGTTTCTGTGTATTTATTTATACACTACTATTATACATGTTTTATTTATTTCTTAATAAATAAGCAGGTCGAGTTTCTTTTTGAGTCTTGGGTCCTAACGAGGTTTCTTCCTTATAATGTTTAGGGATTTTCCTTGCCGCTGTCGCCCTCAGGCTGCGAATGACTCTGAATGTGGTAAAGCTGAGCCTCAGCATGACCACTGCCTCCTGAGGCTGGTACAGCGGGCACTTTGCCTGATGGGGGGTGTTGCTACATGCCTTATTGGGTATAGGGTCTGGACTCCACATGACCTTTTTCTGTTGCTCAAGAGTCCAAACTTGGCAAATTAAAGTCTTCCCTACGACTGGTTTTCTTATGGGCACACAGCCATTTGGTGCCAATCCTGTGAGCTCTCTCGTGGCAGCGTGTGTGTGTGTGTGTGTGTGTGTGTGTGGAAACTTTAATTTTAAACCTAGCCATGTGTTCTACTGTGTGTTTTAGGCTTTAAGTGGCCATGAATTTACATGTTACTCATACTAGCATTAAACGTATTCTTAAAACATTTTCTATAGTTATCCAGCCAAAGACTGGCACAGTGTAGGTTTACATTTAGAGCTCATTCTTATCTTACAACTTACAATCCAAACAACTAAGGGCTGTGCTCCAGGGCTGGGACATGACCCTGAGACTGATTTAGTCCTTAACCATTGTTAGAGTTGAGATTATGAGCAGTGTATCTCAATTTGGTTTCTTAGGGTCCATTCTTTTTTTTCTGAATAATAACCTGCCCCAGCAAACGTTACACTTATTTATAAAACAAAGGTTCCTTTTAGTACCCTAGAATTTAGAACCTCTCTCGGTTCTGTCACACTGTGCCTCGGTGAGAGTGTTTTTGTGTTTTCTGATGGAAACCGAATCAAAAACACAGATTAGCAAATCCAGGAGCAAATCCTCTGTACCCAACAGTGCAAGGTGGAGCAGTCACCGACCCCAGGCGAACACTAATCATTAATCGGATCATTAGCGCTCTTCCCACAATCCCAGAGGAACACACAGTCGCATTCCTCAGCATTCGCAGCTCCGAAAGTCTGCAGCATTCTCACTGTACCTATATTTACAGTACCTCGTGCTTCATGGAGACCCTTTTCCTAAAATAAACCGTTCCGTCCTGTGAACCTGTTTAGATTCTTACCATCGACATGTCAGGTCCATCACAGGGCTGGGTAACTCCCTCAGGCACAGCCAGTCAGAAACTCGAACCCGGATCCCTGTGTGGCCCTACGATGGACTGATGTACCGTCCATCCATTTAAGAAGGGAATGTTAAGGTGCTGGCGGTGCCTTCTGACCGAGTCAGACGCAGGCACGATCTGTCTGAGGGAGGGGAACATCCCCTGGTGCTGCAACAGCGACACCTAGTGATGAACTGGCGCGCTGTCCAGAGCACGAATACCCTGTGTTCTCCACTGAAAGACCAAGCGACCCTCAAAAGGAAAAAGACATTCTTCATTTCCCAGGTTCAAGTTAATTCCTGCGGCTCATTCAGGCATCCAATGTCCAGTCTGATTCAGGGTCACAGGAAACCGGCAGCATAGGGCACAAGGCAAGAACCAGTAATGGATCAAACCTAGGTGTTCCTCATGTTCACGTTCCTTCATAAGCCTTTTACTAGAGAGCATTGTCTCTCTTTTTTATTTTATTTTAGAAGAGCAGCTTTCTAGAATAAACAAGTTCTGTTTCTGAGTAAAGTAACAAATATTATGAAAGTTTAAATTTAAACAGAGAATTATTCATATAAGACTTTAATGTGTTATTGTTTAGAATATTTTATACACAGCTTATGAAGAGGACTTTTTGCTTTGTCACTGCACCATAAATGTCACTTGGGTTTTTATTATAGTACCGTGTCAAAGCCAGATTTATTGCTATAGAGCTTTCCTTAAATAACTAATAGCTTTATACATCTCTAGGTCCACAGCCCTAACTGTACCCTGGGCCGACAGTGGCAAGGAAAATCCATAAACATTACAAGAGAAGGACCATGAATCAAAAAGAATTAAACTACTGATGGTTTATAAGTACTTTAACCAAACAGAAGCTGAATATAAAATAAAGTATAGAGACTACTATATAATAAATTAAAGAGAATACAATATTATGAATAGAATAATAAAATAGTGGATATAACACCATAGTATGTAGAATAAATCATAATAATAAATATAACAGAGAGAAATTCAGAATGAATGCACAGGCTTTTGAATGATAAAAGAAAGTAGTTCAAGGACTGCTTATTAAAGGTTTATGTCTTCATATTTTGTCACAGTTATAATCCACAATTTTAACATTGTTTAAGGTTAATTAATCAGCCTTTCAATCGTCTATGATAAATGATAATGTGTTCAAATACCCTGATGTGATTTATGACCTTATTCACAGTTATTTAAGGTTAAATAGAATTATATGACCCTATTACGAAGTTATATACGCTATAGCAGTTATACTCTCTATTTTGTTATATTCTGCATAATATTACATGTTCTCTAAAATGTTAGTTTGCCTGTTATTTTATTTATTTATTTTGTTTTTTAAAATGGTCTCTCTGATATTTGTGCAGCTTCTGTGTATTTAAACGTTTGTTTTGGGTCCTAACCAGGTTTGTTCCTAATAATGTTTAGGGATTTTCCTTGCCACTGTCGCCCCAGGTTTGCTCAGTCAGGGATCGGCCTTTGGGTATTAGAGGATAATCTATATGTATAAAGATGCTTTCAGACGATGCTCTGTTATATAAAGAGATACATCTGACTTGACTCAATTTTATGCAGTTATGTTGTGATTATTTTGTCATTTGTGATGTCTGACAGTTGTATGTAAGATATAGAGTGGTTATTGTGTGTGTGTGTGTGTGTGTCTTAAGGCTGGTGTGACATTATAGACGATTAAATCAGCATGTTTTAATGGTTTGTCCTTTTAATCTGTAAATAATGAAAAGAAATGTAATTTGAAAGAGGAAAGTATTTTCAGACCACGAGACATGCTGTCGCTGGACAATTTTATGCACGAAGTGTGTATGCGGATAGGTGTGTGTGAGTGTTTAGGATTGATACACACCATAAAACCAGACACTGATGAAGCAGATTGATCAGATATTGATTAGTTTTGATCAGCACCGGTTAACACCTGATGAGGAATAGGCTTAGGATGCACTCACCTCTCGACTGAAACGGTCCAGCTCAGCTCCGCGTGTGTGTGTGTGTGTGTGTGTGTGTGTGTGTGTGTGTGTGTGTATTCCAGCAGCGGGTCAGGGCGTCAGGTCGGGTGTGTGTAGGGGTCGTGGAGTGTGTAGAGCCGCTCCGATGCCCATGGAAGGAGGATTTATCAGAATCAGGACGCGTCCCAAAGTCAGGTCTGGAGCTCCAGATTTACAGAGTCATTCTCTATGAGCCCCTCTCGCGCTGTCTCTCTCTCTCTCGCGCGCTCTCTCTGTTTGCACTCTCGGTTCTGGCTCTTCTCCGGCTCTTGCATGTGGATCTTATCAGACAGCAAGATTTCTATTGGCTCCCATCACCAAACAAATCAGACCAGCTCTCTCTCTCTCTCTCTCTCTCTCTCTCTCTCTCTCTCTCTCTCTCCCCCTTTTTCTCGGACACGCCCACTTCTAACTCCTTTCCCTCCTTTGCATTCTCTTGCTTTGTAACCCTGAGCTCAAACCCCTCACCCACTCCCTCTCTCTCACACTCCCTCATCAGTGTGTCGCCCAGTAAGGGACTCGTACCCTCGTTACTGCCCTTAAACCCCAAGTCTGTGTGACTCTTGTGCACTTGCTCTGGATAGAGGAAGAGAACCTACCAAATTCTCTAAAGGTCACGTCATTTGGACAGGGGTGCCAAAACTTTTGCACAAGGCTCTAAAGTATAAGTAGTAGTAAAATAAAAATGATCTGAATGATCTAAAATTAAACTATACGTACATTTTAATATTTAGCCTACACGTTGTTTAACAAAAATAATTGACATAAATTCCCAAACCCTCCTCAGGACCCAATCCAAACCCTAGATTGTTAGAATAGTTCTTTAAGGATCAATAAGTGATGATGGACTACTTGTAAGCCGCTCTGGATAGAAGAGAACCTACCAAGTTCTCTAAAGATCAGGGTGCCAGAACTTTTGCACAAGGCTCTAAAGCATAAGTAATGGAAGTTCTAATAACTGCATTCATTTTTATTTAAAATACTAAAATGGAAATCGAAACTCAAATATTTTACCACAATTTAATTAATAATTGAAATATTACATTTTATTAATGTGATAGAAAATCCACAGATTTTCTCCCTTTATTTTAAATTAATAAATTAAATTAAAATGAATTATAATAAATGCTCTAGGGCCAATTTAAGACTTTATGCTTGATTTATTCCACTGACTGCAAAGACATTTTTCTTTGTCTCTGTATCAGTGACGGCTTCCATTCATCTATTAAACTGACATAAATATATAAAAAAACATTATTATTGTTTTCTATAATAATAATTATTATTATTATATATAATATTCCTTTTTGCATATCAGACTTTAGTTTTTGTGATTTAGACTGATCTGTTAGAGCAAGCTGTCATTTTTTTTTACAATTATTATTACTAACATAATAAATAAAACCTATTATTTTGGTGACAAAATGTAATAGTTTCCAAAATGAATAATAATGATAATAATAGTAAATTGCAACAATAAAAAAAACTGTAAAATAATTATAAATAACTGATAATATACCATATAATTAAATATTTTAATATATAAAAAATTATCAATTTTAATTATAGAAAAAATGCACACAGTCATAAAATACCTCAATAACTAAAACCTGTACAATTACTATTATTTAATAATATGCTTATTTAATTATTTTACAGTTAATAGATTATGGCTACTATGATTTTTCAATTATTATGTATATTCATTTTACTAATGTTACATCAGTATGTTTTTATTACTATTTACTATTTTATAATTTCTATTATTATCTGGTATATCAATATTTTTATTATTTGTATGATTTTTATATTACTATTTCAGTTATTATTATAATTAATATAAATTATTTACTGTTACTAAAAATACTATATTTTTAATTATACTTTTCCCAAGTATTATTATTATTTTTCTTTTTTTCTGATACTCCTATTACTTTTATTTTTTTTATAACTTCCTGTGTTTGTTACTTCTGATATTATGTTTTTATTTTTATATTACTGTTTATATTTAAATCATTATTTTGATATTATTAATTACTGTTTCTGTTATATTTTATTATAGGGTAGTGAAAGAGGGTTTTGTTAAACCAGACATCCATTAGTTATTTATTTATAATCAGATTAATTGTAATAAATATCACAACGTTAAAGCATTAAATATAACCCTATAAATATAAACTTGTTATAATATACACTTTTTTTTTTTTTTTGGGAGGTTATAAAGTATAAACTTGCCCTCCTCCTGAGTTTTCACCTGCACAGGTAAAGAGGAATAATAAGGCTTTGGCGCCCTCTGGTGGTCAGAGCCGGACCTGTAGCTAGTGTACAGTAAGAGAGGGGTGAGACTGATGCTCCCCCTGCCCCCCTCAGGGCCTGGTATTGGATTTTGGGATTTATTTAGAGTCACAGAGTCCATAAGTGAATAAAGAGCAGCGTGTGCGTGTGTGTGTATGTGTGTGTGTGTGTGTATGTGTGTTTGTATGTGTGCGTGCGTGCGCGTGAGTGTGTGTGTGCGTGTGTGTGCCCATGTGCGTGCGCGTGTGTGTTTGCGTGTGTGCGCGCGTGCGTGCGTGTGTGTGCGTGTGTGTGTGTGTGTGCGCGCGTGTGTGTGTGTGTGTGCGCGCGTGGGTGTGTGCGTGTGTGTGCGTGTGTGTGTGTGTGTGTGTGTGTGTGTGAGGATTACAGGATGATTTAATAGAACCAAGCAAACATGGTTATTAAAAGTTTGATATTTATTCCGTTATGACTTGATATACTTTAGTTCTACTCTCGGTCCACAACACAGAGCTGGAGCTGGTTTAGTAGAAATAAGTCTATAAATAATTGAATACCTAGTGTACCTCGGATCATTACTGTACAACATTAGTGTTTAACACACAACATCGCTTTCCATTAAGTGCTGCCTGAATGGTACGGGCTATCAGACGATCACCGCCAGCAACGCTGCTTATTAACATGTCATTATAGTCACATACAATTAAAAGAAACTACAAATGCAAATTAAATCAAATACCCAGAATGCACTGCTTCAGAACAAGTTCTTGCTTTTCTGCAAAAGAAAGAAAGAAATGATTTTACAGGTAATCAATAATTAATCAAACCTAAATAACGTTCTCAGCCCTAATCTTACAGAACAACATATTTAAAGAGTTTAGTTAGAAATGTTTAGTTTAGTTAGAAAATTTTGTCTCTGTATTCAAATGAATTAAAATAAAAATTATAAAACAATTACTGAATTCTAAATAATTCAACAGTTGATAATTAAATTCTACACAATAAATCAATTCTAAACAGTAAAACAAAAATTGTATACTAAATAATACAACAATAATTTAATTGTAAATAATTAAAGAAATAAATGATTTCAAAATAAGAAATTCTTTTATAAATATAAATTATATTTACTAAAATACTTATTTCATTCTAAATATTAATACATTTAATTCTAAAAATTAAAATAGTTATTCATATAATTAGAAATGATAAAACAATAAATCATTTGATTATAAATCTAGTTCCGTTTCTCTCTTCTCTGTACAATACAAATGACCAGCTTATAAGGAAATCTCAGAAACCTCTGCTCATTCTAACAAACATGCTTCAGAACAGCAGAACAGCAGAGAAACAGAACCTCTGCTAACAATGAACAGCAGAGACGGAGAGAAACTAGTAAACGCAGGACAAATATCCAGCAGGAACCGATGAACGCACCCAGCAGGGGGCAGACGCTGTTGGTACCGGACAGAAGGGGGCGGAAGAGTGCAACAGTGACGGGTAGATAGCAGTAGGGAACAGCAAGGGCAATAATGAGCAAAGAAGGGCCAAAAATGAAACGGCAGAGTGTATTACAGAACAGCAGAGGGCAGCAGAGGGCAGAAGGAGAACCTAACGGGGGAAAGTGATACTGAAGTGTAAGCAAAGGGCAACTCCAGACTAAAGATGATAAAGTAGCACAAAGGAGGAGGGGCAAAAGATGGCATGAGGGGTCAGTAATGGGCAAGAGTGGAAATAAAGGGTTACGGTACAAAGGGTCAGAGAGGGCAGAGGGCCAGGAACCACAGCAGGGGGCAGTATGAAGCTGGAGGAAGGAGGTGACTGGTTTAGTTGATTGGTTCTTTAAATGGCTGGTTGAGGGGTTAGTTCGCTCGTTAGTTGGTTGATTATTTAGGAACTAGTCAGTTTGTTGGAGAGTTGATTATTTGGTTGGTTAGTTGTTGATTAGTTTGTCAAGTTTGTAGAATGTTTAGTTGGTTCATCAGTTCATTAGTTTGTTGTTGTTTAGTTGCTTGGCTTGGTTAGTTGGTTGGTTGGTAAGTTAAGTGGTTAGATTGTTGGTTCGTTATTTTAATTAGTCAGTTGTTTACTTGATTGGTAAGTCAGTCAGGTAGATAGATATTTAGTTAGTTGGTTAATCGGTTGTCTAGTATGTTAGTTGGTTGTTTATTTGGTTACATAGTTCACTGGTAAGTCAGTTGACTAGTTATTTGGTTGGTTAGTTGGTTGTTTATACAGTAGGTTAGATTTTTCGTTGGATGTTTAGTTGGTTGGTTATTTGGTTAGTCTGTGTGTTTGGGTGGTCAGTTGCTTGTATTTTCTAGTTGGTTCTCTTGTTAGTTGGTTATTTAGTTCATTGTTGATAAGTTGATTAGTTATTCAGTTGATTAGATATCTGTTTGATTAGTTTGGTTAATTGGTTAGCTAGTTAATTGTTCTGTTGGCTGGTTAGTCTGTTGGTTACTTGTTTAGTTAGTTGGTTCTGTGACAGGTTAGTTAGTTGGTTAGTAGGTTGTTGGTTAGTTGGTTGTTGGTTAGTCAGTTGGTTAGTAGGTTGTTTAGTTGGTTGGTTGTGTAGTTAGCTGGTTGTTTAGTTGGTCGCTGGTTAGTAGGTTGTTTAGTTAGTTGTTAGTTAGATCCCCGTTTCCCGTCCTTTACCTTTTTCTTGGCCTGTAGCAGTTCCTGGTAGGCACTGGATCGTATGAAGCGGCTGTACGAGTCGCTCTTCATCAGTTTATAGATGTGCTCCTGTACCAACAGTAACAACGCCACAATCACGCACACACACACACACACACACACACACACGTACCCCTCTACTGCCCCCCAGAGCCCATCCATCACAATGCACCCATTCTCTCATTATTAACCTGAGCATCTTCAAACGTGTAGCGTCCGGCCTCTCTGACGTTCTGCGTGGTTTTATCGTAGCTCTTTGAGTCCAGGTTGATGGCATTTGGGGCTCCGGGTGCGAGGAACTCCTGCCAAATCTCCTGCACACGGCCCGGAACCTCACGGACCGGCCGCTGCTTCAGCTCCTGCACCGCCAACCAGAAACTGTAACACACAGATACACACACACAAATAGACACACGGTTACTGCTAGATATGGAACCCCCATGTAGAGCCTGCAGTGAGTGACAGATTTGCAGTCACCAGTGGAGGCACGCGGCTGAGCTCCCAGCCTAACCCTACAGAGCACCGTATTTCAACACTAACACAGCCTTATAACTTAGTCTCTGTATTCAAATGCATTCTAACGTCAAATAATAAAGCAACAACTCATTTAATTGTAAATAATTGAAAATAAACAATGCATTATGTAATTGTAAATAATAAAACAATGAATGATTTAGTTCTAAATATTAAATGTTAAAAATTGTGAATAAGTAAACAATAAATGATTGCCTTTTAAATAATAAAATGTCTGATTGATCGGCAAGTATTCATTTGTTTTTTTTTTATCTCACCACAGATTCTCTGAACTGAACTCGGACTCCAGGAACTTGAGGAACTGTTCCCTCCCTACGGGGTCCTTTAGAACCTCATCAAACCCGAAACCCCAGCGCCGGACCCTCTGCTGAACCGGCTCCTTACTGACAGGGAGAGAGGTGTTCATAAAACAACATCACAAATCACGTACAGAAACATCCACAACAGATCGAGATCAGGATCCACCCCAGATTTAAAATCAGTCATAAAGAAGAAAGCTTTAACTTGAATGGATTTAAAACCTGCAGCATTAGAACAGGATCCGGATAAGATTCAGGATTAAAGCAGCTCAGCCAATCAGATTTCAGAACCACAGAACTGTTACCTACAATAGAGTACAGTGTGTGTTTGTGCTTCACTCTCACTGTCAGTGCAGCAGTGATGATGACCACGGCTCAGGTGTTTGAATGCCTTACTCTCTCTCTCACACACACACACACACACACACACACACACCTGGCTTCCAGCTCCCAGAGGGCGCTATCGTCTGAGATCCAGGGGTTAGCAGGGTCAGGGGGGGTGAAGCACGGATCGTAATCCATGTACTGCTCCGTGTAACTCAGCAGACTGCAACCAGGTACGGCTCGCGCACACACACACGCACGCACACACACGCACGCACACACACGCACACACACACGCACACACACACATGCACACACACACGCACAATATTATTGTTGTTATTTAATATTATTCAATTATTATTATTAAATGAGTATTAATACTGTATCATTATAATTAATATTAATAAAATATTATTATTATTATATAAGTATTATTGTTATTTATAAAAATTAAGATTTCTTAATATTTGTATTTATTAGTATTATATTATTCTGGTTAAATGAGCATTATTTCTGCATGATTATAATTAATACTAATAAAATATTATTACAGTCTTATGGTTATTTATTAATATTAATATTTATTAGTGTTGTTATTCATCATTATATAATCATTATACAGGTAGTCCTTAAGTTACGACGTTCCGTGGTTACGACACATCTCCCTTTTACTGTATAAAGCCTTGTTTCGCACCTAAGTGGTTTTGCGTCGTAAGCGTCATACCGCGAACGTCGTGTTTGGTGTGTGCGGGGGAAGAATATACGGTTACGCCGCTCGTTTTTGGATAGTTACTGTGTTAGGATAGGATAAGTGCTTACAGTATGTTATTTACCTACAGTATGTACGTATGTTCCGACTTACACCGGAAATCGGTTTACGACGCCACCTAGGAACGGATCTGCGTCGTAAGTCGAGGACTACCTGTATATGATTATTATCATTGATATTATTACTAGAAGTGTTGTTATTTTACTATTAAAATTATAAATACTAATAAAATATTAAAGTATTGCTTTATTATTATTATTATTATTATGATTGAAATTTATTATTATTAATAAATAATTAGAAAATTTATCAATTAGTCGTAATTTCAATAAATGATTATGAATTATTTTTAATATTTAATGCATTGTTCATATTATTATGATTAATAATAAAATATTATTGTTGTGATTATTTTATATTTTTCATAATTATTATTAATAAAGTGGTATTTAAAGTGTTCTTATTATAAAGTGGTATTGTATATTATTTATTATTAAAGTACTAATTACTAACATGTTATTGTATTATTAAACAGTTATTACTACATAATATTACTATAATATTTAAAAGATTTTTATTTATTATGAAATGCGTAACTTTTAAATGATTATTATTACATTATTATAATAATTATTATAAAAATACTATTAAAAGTATCGTTGTTGTGGCGCTTGTGTGATTATTAACATTATGGTTACTATTATCCTTATTTTTATTATTAAATATTTAGTGGTTGTTGTTATAATTATTGATCCTATTTGTATTATTATTATTATTATTAATTCTATTATTAGTTACAATTATGGACAAAGTTATTACTAAATGTAAATGGCTATCATGTACAATGTACTTACTTGTTTTTAAATTAAATGACAAGCACCTCCTAG
Source organism: Ancistrus triradiatus (assembly GCA_025084515.1). NCBI lineage: Eukaryota > Metazoa > Chordata > Actinopteri > Siluriformes > Loricariidae > Ancistrus > Ancistrus triradiatus. The sequence continues at coordinate 5,519 of JAJAGP010001843.1, read as the reverse complement.
GTTTACACTGACCAATGTTTTGACACCAGTAATGAATATTAAAAAATAAAATGTTGAAAACAGTGTACGCCCCCAATTAGTCCGTTTAACAGGACGAGCAGAACCACATTTACAAACAAACCAAAGCAAAAACCCTTTCTGCAACTTGGACATTTTTAACCGATGCTGCCAAAGCTGTGTTTGCCAGTAGTACGGTATCTGGAAAAATAAAATTAATCATTATCAACATTACAAAAAGTATTTATTATTCATTAGTGTTGGTGTGTGTGGTGTGTGTGTGTGGTGTGTGTGTGTACCTGTTCTCTAGCTGCTCTTCAGAAGGTTCTTTAACATCAGGTGTGCAGGTGTGTGTAGGACGGTGACTGCGCACATCGTGTCTGAGACCATAACCGACTTGTAACTTGTACAACCAATCACACACCAATTAATCCACCAACACAACCAAAATCATGCGCAGTTTGGTAGGACACCATTTAAGGTGTGACCGCAAAGACTGTTAAGGTGGGGGGAAAGGCTTAGTGAACTGGAAACTCGGTAAAGTTCGGTTGATATTGGATTTTCAATGGAATTTCCCATCTTTCCATTTCGCCCAACAAAGTTATTCTAAATAGCTGAAATCGCTGCATCAGGCGCTGTGTAAGGGACCGACTATAAAGTGCGGACAGTGTTTCAAAACGTAAGACATTCAGAGAGAGAAAATGAGATTAGAGGATAGGCAACGATTTTCACATCATCTCTGTTCTTCAGTAGATTTTACTATTTTTCATTGGTCCTTATCTCTCTGAAGGTCTTACGTTTTTACACACTGTCCACACTTTATAGTCGGTCCCTTACATGATAATAATGTTAAAGGATCATGGTTTAACATTATTATCAATTTCATGTAGCTAAAAAGTTCCGGAAAATGGAATGACAATAATGTGGTTTAATTCAAACCTCAGCTAACGAGCAGCACCGTTCATGCTGCCTGAACCCCAAAACATGGCAGGAGAGGATCCAGGGGATTGGGAGCGATTGTACATTATTAGGATATTAATTCAGAAGCCGCTCCTTCTTTTCACTTGAGGAATATTTTTATTATTCTTAAGATTTAGTGAATGAAACACAGTGAGCTAGAAAGAATTGAATAATGTTTAAAAGTTTATGCTATCGGATCGGTACTCGGGTATCGCCATTTACCCATTACCAATCGGTACGTAAGAGAAAATCGCAGTCGGTGCAGCGCTAATGCTGATGTTGTGTGAGGCGAGGCTTTACACTCCTCGTTTGGTGAGGTTGTTCTTATTCTGGATTGTTTCTGTGTCGGCATCTTTGGTGTTCACACAGCCGCGGCTGCAATTAGAGGAAAGGAGAAAAACTAATCATAATCACCAATCAATTGGAAAGAAATCATTCGGTTTGTGCGGTTTCTAAGGTCGGAAGTTTGCCAGAGAGCATATGGATGACCAGAAGAGGGATTGGGAGAATACATGTGGTCAGATGAAACCAAAATAGAATTTTTGGTAAAAACCTCAATGCCGGGTTTGGAGGAAGAGAATGGCTGAGTCGCACCATAACTACTGTGAAGCATGGGGATGGAAACATCTTGCTTTGGGGCTGTTGATGGACGTGGCTGGGGCTTCCCAAGCATGGGACAATGATGACTCCCAAACCACAGAGTAAGGCCGGAGTTGGAGTCAATTGGCCTGCCTGCCTTGTCCGCTAGCCGGGGAGTGTTGGGTGGGCGGTCTGGCTGCTGAACGGGCTCGGTCTCGTGATCTTACTCGTGCAGTCCTTGACTTAGAATAAGGGCAGCGCTGGGGGTTATAGTCAAAGAGTCTTATGGTGATCGAGACGTGGGTTGCTGTCTTCTGCTCCCGTGGGGTGCATCTCATGTGATCACTCTTGGCTGTGTCTACCAGTTCTCCTTCTTTATAGCTATGTGCTATAGCTATGATGCCGGGGTTCATGCTACACTTGGATCAGTGATTGTTAATTAGGACACTGTGTCTTAATCAATACTAATTACATTTTCTGTTTTTCTCTCCGAGCTTTGTCCGGACCAGTTCCAGCCCCACACATGTTTATCCGCTGCAGCTTCACTCAAGCTGCTTCCGTCATCAGCTCCAGTCCCACCATACCCGGGCCACTTAATGCCGATGTGCATACTTCACATTTTATTCGATCTATGACTCCATGACTTTAGTTTCGCTCTTAGATTTATCATCTACTCCGCCCAAGGAGATTGGGTCCCTTTTTGAGTCTTGGTCCTCCCAAGGTTTCTTCCTATAACACTCAGGGAGTTTTTCCTTGCCACTGTCGCCCAGGCTTGCTCAATTTGGGATTGGACGTTAGTATTGAGGCAGGCTAATCTATAACCTTGTAAAAGTGCTTTGAGGGACAATGCCATTGTAAAAGTGCTATATAAATAAATCGGCCTTGGACTTGACCCATCGCTCGGGCAACGGAAGGAGTGGATCCGTAAAAAGCATTTCAAAGGTCCTGGAGTGGCTAGCCAGCTCCAGACCTTCAACCATAGAATTTGTGGAGGGAGTTGAAAGTCCATGTTGACCCAAAACATCACTGCTCTAGAGGGACGCATGGAGGAAGGGCCAAATACCGCTGTGTGCCACCTGGTGAAGGAATTCACAGGAAAACGTTTGACCTCTGTTCATTGCCAAAAGGTTATGTTAAAAGTACTGATTGAACTTTTTGTTATTGACCCAAAATACTTATTTTCCAAAGTAATTTACAATTAAATTCTTTAAAAATCCTACAACGGGATTCATGGATTCTTTTTCTGCATTTTGTCTCTCATAGTTGAAGTGTAGCTAGAGGAATCACAGACCTATCTCAGCTTTCTAAGTAGGAGAAAAACTTGCAACCAAATCAGTGGCTTTAAATATTTTTTTGCCCCACTGTACACAGTAAAGCACACATAAATCAATATTCATGGAAACAAAACACAAACATTACAGTATATAAATAATTTTATGACAGTAGTAGAAAAACACGCAAACTTCTGTTAATTGACTAGCTGTTTATGCCGAGTTATTGTTATGTCCTCTTATCATTTGTTATCAGCCCTAAGACCTCGGCATTAAAGAGAACAGACGTTTGAGGATCTGTAATTCTAAACTTATGTAGCTTTAATCCTTAGACATGACATCTAGGATGTAAGCAGGTGTGTTCTTTTTGGGGTCTTGGTCCTAACAAGGTTTCTTGATTGTTTTTTTTTTTCATTTTACATTCTTACGTTTACTTTCTTTCATTCATTATTTTCTTTCTTTATCTTAGTATTTCTTTTTCTTTCTCCCTTTCTCTCTTAATTCTTTTTTTAGCATTGCCTTTTCTTCTGGCTACTCTCCAAGGTTTATAAATATTCAGAGATTTAGAAGATGTCTATAAAAATATATAATAATAAATACGCTACAAAAATGAAATGTACGTAAAGTATGGGATAAACACCACAAGTGTGTTTAATTATGTTTTGCTATAGATCGTCTCAGCTTTAATCAAAAATATTGATTATCTAATCAGGAAATGTCTCACCACGGGTCGGTGGACGTCCCAGAACGCTCGCTCCTGACTGTCCAGGATCTTCCTCTCGATTTTATCTCGTTTCTTGTCCACTCTAAAAGAAAACCACACCAAACGCTGACAGTTTATAGACTTAACAGTCTCTAACAGTTGTAACGACATATTCTGTTTTCTCAGCCGTTCCTAACGTCGCTCTCACTCACTTGGCTTGTGCTTCCGCTTGCATAAATATAAACTCCCATTTCCGTGCAAACGCCCTCTGTAGGCGCGCTAAACTCTCCTGAAAACACACACACACACACACACACACACACACACACACACACTATCTCTTTATCTACGTTTAGGATTTAGTAAAAATCTGATGGTGTTTCAGCCTCTTTATGCAGAAATACAGAACTATTTCCAGCTCCACAGATGACTTCATAGGCTGTATTGTTATTTCCATCGATACGTTAGAAGGTGGCTAAAAACGACAGCATTAATCCACTAACCTGTGGCATTGTGTTTTCAGGTTGTACCTGCACCCTCCATTTCCCCCCTATTGGTGAATAACAAGCTTTTACTGACCATGGAGACTGACTGTGAGGTTAAGCTTTAGAGGGAGCTGGCGGTGATGCAGCGGAGGAGACTGTACTCTCTTTATTTGTGGGTTAGCACCGCAGTCAGCGTCTTAAGAACTATAATAGGACATACAAATCTGTCTTCTATACATCCAGTTCACATCTGGGGACTGTGGTAGCCTAGCGGTTAAGGTACTGAACTATGAACCAGAAGGTCCAGGGTTCAAATCCCACCTCTGCCAAGCTGCCACTGTTGGGTCCTTGAGCAAGGCCCTTAACCCACAATTGCTTGGATTGTAAGACTGTACCAATTGTAAGTCGCTCTGGATAAGGGCGTCTGCTAAATGCTGTAAATGTAAAATGTAAATCTGAACAACAGAAAAGGAGTATGGCTGAACCCTGGTGACCCCTGCAGGCAGAAACAGAACTGCAGTCTTGAAAGGGCAAAAACCAACATAATGATGTTGCTCCGTACGTAGCTCCTGCTACCGCATGTAGTTAATGCACCATAAATAAGTAATCAAGGAAGTAAATGAACAAAAAACATTACAGTATGATAAATACTATTTATGACAGTAGAAATGCACACACTAAACCTTTTTTAATTTGACCCGCTGCTTACGCCGCATCAGCCGGAGTTATTTTTATTCCCTGTCATAATTTGTTATCATTCCTAAGATCTCGGTCGTTACAGAGAACAGACGTTTACAGACCTTTCTTTCTCCCTTTCATTCTTTCTTTGCTCTTTAGTATTTCTTTCTCTTCAAGTTTCGTAAAAGATCCAAAGATTCATGAGGAATTCCTGTATTGTACAGTACCATATTAGATGTTTTCAGGTTGTGTTGTAATTAATATTATTGTTTAAACTACACCCAGATAACGGAGCTGAACATAACAAACCTTAATCTGTTACAGGAACCACACTGAAGCCTTACACTGTCAACAAAATTAGAACTCCATTAAAGTGATGATGAGGAGGAGGAGGAAGAACACTCACGGCCTCATAATCAGCGAGTTCCAGCCTGGCTTTGTTTTGCATTGTACGTTTGCAGAGGTAAACAGCTGGAAAGAGAGACACAAAGAGAGAGTTGTTCATGGTTTCACCGAGACCAAGAATTGATTCTTTTTTCCCGTGATATGAATGCATGAATTAAATCTGTATTAAAGTTGATTCTCAGCAGGAACACTGAAACTCAGAAGCCTGTGGCGGGGCGGAACACGTTTTGGTCGTACCCTCTGTTTGTCCTTGTTCCGCCTCGTCTGAGGCATTCCAAGTTTCCTCCAGGTTCTGTGTGACAGACTGATCGTGATGATAAACGATGGATTAAAAGTTCGAGGACATTAATAAGATCATTAGTTAATTAATTAACAGTTGAGACTGATTTAAGACATGAAGAAGTGTTTCTGTCTTATTTTACACATACGGGCCCTCATTCA